>JAYDZE010454122.1:0-16226 GCA_034509125.1 Monilaria moniliformis
ATATCTGTTACCCTCCTATCTTTCAGAGTGGTGGGAACTTTGATCTCCGGCCTAGTGCAACAAGCACTGATGATCCGCTATACTATGATTCTCCCAGTGTTATCATTTGTGCAGTTGGGTGCCGCTACAACAGTTATTGTTCAAATGTTGCTAGAACATATCTTATTGATACTGATGCAGTGCAAACCAAGGCCTATGAAGTTCTTCTTAGGGCTCATGAGGCTGCTATTCATGCGTTGAAGCCTGGGAACAAGGTTAGTGCTGTATATGAGGCTGCTTTGACCATAGTGAAGAGAGATGCTCCTGAGCTGGTACATCACCTAACAAAATCTGCTGGAACGGGCATTGGTCTGGAGTTCCGTGAATCTGGATTGACTCTTAATGCGAAGAATGAAAGACTGTTGAAAGAAGGCATGGTTTTTAATGTTTCACTTGGTTTTAAGGATCTGCAATCAAAGTCGAGCAACCCAAAGAGCCAGAATTTCTCACTATTGCTTGCAGATACAGTTATTGTGACAGATGGTGTCTGTTATGTTGCAACGTCGGTCAGCCCTAAACTTTCTAAAGATGTTGCCTATTGCTTCAATGAAGATGGAGAGGAAGAAGAGCCACGAAGAGTCAACATGGAACCTAATGCCAGGGCTGCTATGTATTCCAAAGCAACGCTTCGTTCAGACAATGGGGATATCTCCAAGGAAGAACTTAGGAAGCAGCACCAGGCAGAACTTGCGCGCCAGAAGATTGAGGAAACTGCTCGCCGCCTTGTTGGGGTGGGATCAGCTAATGGAGATGGAAGAGCTACTGTAAGATCAGCAAGTGAGCTAGTTGCCTATAAAAGTGTTAATGAACTTCCACCACCTAGGGAAATGATGATTCAAGTTGACCAGAAGAATGAAGCTATTTTAATTCCCATCTATGGAAGCATGGTACCTTTCCATGTTGCTACAGTTAAAACTGTGTCAAGCCAGCAGGACACTAATCGCAATTGCTATGTTCGTATTATCTTTAATGTACCTGGAACACCCTTCACTCCTCATGATGCCAATTCTTTAAAGAACCAAGGGGTGATTTACTTGAAGGAGGTCTCGTTCAGATCCAAAGATCCAAGGCACATAAGTGAAGTGGTGCAGCAGATTAAAACACTTCGGCGTGGTGTCATGGCTAGGGAATCTGAAAGGGCTGAGAGAGCCACTTTGGTCACCCAGGAGAAACTTGAACTTGCAGGGAATAAATTCAAGCCGATAAGGTTGCACGATCTGTGGATACGCCCAAATTTTGGTGGTCGTGCAAGGAAGTTGAGTGGCACATTGGAAGCACATGCGAATGGGTTCCGCTATTCTACTTCAAGGGCTGAGCGTATTGATATCATGTACGGCAACATAAAGCATGCCTTTTTCCAGCCGGCAGAGAAAGAGATGATTACCCTTCTTCACTTTCACTTGCACAACCACATTATGGTTGGAAACAAGAAAACTAAGGATGTGCAATTCTATGTTGAGGTGATGGAAATGGTTCAGAACATTGGCAGTGGGAAGAGATCTGCTTATGATCCAGATGAGATTGAGGAGGAACAGAGAGAGAGAGATAGGAAAAACAAAATTAATATGGAATTCCAACAGTATGTGAACAGGGTGAATGATCTATGGGGGCAACCCCAGTTACGCCTGGACTTGGAGTTTGACCAGCCTCTCAGAGAACTTGGTTTCCATGGGGTACCATACAAGGCCTCGGCTTTTATAGTTCCAACTTCTAGCTGTTTGGTTGAGCTGATAGAAACCCCTTTTCTGGTGATCTCGTTGAGTGATATAGAGATTGTCAATTTGGAACGAGTGGGTCTAGCGCAAAAGAATTTTGATATGGCAATTGTCTTCAAGGACTTCAAGCGTGATGTAATGCGGATTGATTCCATCCCATCATCCTCGCTCGATGGTATTAAGGAATGGTTGGACACTACCGACACCAAGTACTATGAGAGTAGGCTGAATCTCAACTGGCGCCCTATTCTAAAGACTATTATGGATGATCCGCAGCAGTTCATAGAAGAGGGTGGCTGGGAATTTTTGAATTTGGAAGGTACTGACTCCGATTCTGATAATTCAGCAGAGTCGGATCAAGGTTATGAGCCATCTGATGCAGAGCCCGAGTCAGAATCAGAAGATGATGCTTCAGAGAGTGAATCACTGGTAGAATCTGAAGATGACGAGGAAGAATCAGAAGAGGAATCTGAGGAAGACAAGGGCAAGACATGGGAGGAGTTGGAGCGGGAAGCTAGCAATGCAGATCGCGAGAAGGGGAATGAGTCGGACAGCGAGGACGAGCGCAGGAGAAGAAAGATGAAGGCTTTTGGCAAGGCAAGGGCTGGACCTATTAGTGCTGCCTCAAAACGCTCCAAGTTTAGGTAGTGTAGCCTAGTTTGGATATTTATAACTTCTAGAAGACTTATCTTTGGCTTTTTCCATCCTTTGTCAACTTAGTAGGAATATAAGACGGTAGTAGCTTTTTGTGGTGGATTAAGCATTATCTAAAAGTATATTTTGGGTTTGTGCAAGCTGGTTATGTAAATTATTCAACTGCAGTTCATTTCTCGTGTTTGGGATGTAGCTAACAAGTTATTTCATTTACCTTTGCTTGCAGTGTTCTTATGAAATTGCGTGGAAAATTTAACAAGTTTATCGGTGAATTGAATAATGACGTCAGGCTTGCAATAAGCTATCATATCTTCAGTGGTCTGCTTGCCTGATATGGTTTATTATAAACATATAGTATTATATAAGGTAAATGTTATTTTAGATGCTTAGCTATATCCAATTTATAAAAAATGTCCGAACTATAAAAAATATTTAATTTAACTCTAAACTATCGACTTTCTTTTAAAAGTATTGTGCATACAATCTCCAGCCCACCTGGGAAATTTTGACATGGTTCGTTCTATGTCATTGTGTAATTTTTATATTTTATTTTTTAAACGACATGGCTAAAAATGACACAGTTTTATGCTCTAATATTTAATAAGAAAATGATGTCGTTTTCTTTTAATTATTTCAACATGGAAATTCTAGCCTAAGGTAAGATAATTAAAAAAATTAAAATGAGGTTGTTTTATCGCTGTAGTATGCGATGGAAGCCAATAAATCAGATTGAATCTCAATATCGTTTTCATCTGCTCCTCTTTCTCGACTTTTTCTATCACCACCGTAGTACTAGCACCGCCGTTGAGTATGCCGACTTTTGAGCTTGCTCTTCTGTTTTCACTCTTTTATGTGAATATTGAAATATTTTATTATATATAAATTTAATGCGATCAAGTATTATTTTTCTATACACCCCACTGTTAAATTTTGGATCACCTTATATATGTCATCAGATTCACCACACATATGCTCTGTTTTTAATTGACGAATCAACATAATTGAAATACCATGTGACTCTTGATGCAAAATCCAAGTCATATGCGTTTAACATTTCTATATATTTATATCCACATTCTAATAAAATCACTACAACTAAATCTTTTCTACTTCTACATTCACTTGTTCTTCATTTACAAGAGCATTGGCGAGACAATTAAACTTAATTTGACCTTTACATGATTGGGAGCGCATTAGTACATGCACAAGCCCAGAAGTCACTTTTACATCTCTTTCGGCCCAATGATCCGAAGGTCCATTACAAGAGTCTAGTTGTAAACCTAAAAGTATATTTGAGTTTGAGCCAATTTTATTGGCCTGTCGGACTATTCAGTTACAGATTATTTGGGTTGTAATTTTTTCGGGTCAGAAATTCTCGATCACAATCCTAAATTATCGGGTTTCGGGCTAACCCATCGGGTTAATTTGACTCAAAATTTTTATATGAATTTTTTAAATTGATATATTAATCTTGATAATTATATATTTCTAATAAAAAATACATCCATGAATGAATGTCGCTTCAACTCAAAACTAATATCTAACTTTTAGAAAATTAAGAACATACATTTTTCATTAATGATTATCATTTTTAAAATTTTGAATCTAAAATGAAGAAGGCCGCGCTCCGCTCATTCTCCTTCCACTAAGTTTAAGCAGGCCTAATCACTAAGTTTATATAAAACAAAATTAAACAAAACATTATATCGAATACTTTGATTATTAATAACTAAAATGCTAACAAATTTTTTAACATTTATTAAATACAAGAAAATTGCACAACGGGAATTATTTTTTAAATAAATAATCCACGACGTACACATTTATTTGAAGTAAAATGAAATAGATTGTCGTTCAAGACTTGTAATTGGTGTATTCCTCCCGCAAATGTTCAATTAAATAAATATATAAATTAAATTTAGAGAGAAATGTTATCTTACATATCTTATATGAGCAACATTCGTTAGCATCGCTGTTATTTAGTCCACGTTGGTATTATTTATTTTGTTTTATATATTTAGTTTGATTTTAATATATCAAATATTATTATTAATATTATTAATTTTATAAATTATATAAAAATTAAAGCTCAATTCATCTATTTTCTATATAACTTCAAATAAATGAATGAATCGAGTTTTGAATTTTATGTAATTTCTAAAATTAATGATATTAATAATAATTTTTGATGTATTATAATCAAACTACATATATAAAATAAATAAATAAAGTTAATATGGATTAAGCGACAGCAATATTCACGAATGATGCTTACATCACGTACATATCTCTAAGTATAGGATACATACATAACCCTAAATAAAAAAGCCTAGTGATATGAAATCAGAAGGCCGCTCCGCTCATTCTCCTTCCAGCGTTCATCTTCTTCACTCAACCAGAACAGACAGAGGACGCCAGGGCTGGTTTCTTCTTCATGCTATTCAGAACCTGATCAGAAACGCAATATGCGTTTGGTTTTGCAGTATTGTTGGAGCAAATTGATTTGAGTTTTGCTGTACGGTTGGAGGTGCCCTAACTTCAGAAATCTTCTACTCGTCTTCTATCACTTCAATACTGCATTCGGGTGGTTTGATCCACTACACGTAAGATGAGATTTTGAAGATACGGTGCAACTTTTTGCATAATATTGTTCGATCGACCCGCAAAAAATTATTAACAATAGTTTGTCTTAGCAAAATCATTCGAGCTTGGGATTGTTTTGAAAATGGCGAAGGATGAATCACTGACAGTGAAGGATGCAGTTCATAAGCTTCAACTCTTCCTTCTCGAAGGAATCAAAGAGGAAAACCATCTATTAGCTGCTGGTTCATTGATATCCCGCGGTGATTACAACGATGTAGTGACCGAGCGCACGATAGCTGAGATGTGCGGCTACCCGCTCTGCACCAACTCATTGCCATCCGAGCGGCCGCACAAGGGGCGTTACCGCATCTCACTCAAGGAGCATAAAGTCTACGACCTTCAAGAGACATACATGTATTGCTCGAGTAATTGTTTGATCAATAGTCGAGCGTTTGCTGCGAATTTGCAGGAAGAGAGATCCTCGGCTCTGAACCCTGCGAAATTGAACAAAATTCTTAAGCTATTTGAAGGGTTGAGTTCGGACACTGCTGTGGATATGGGCAAGAACGGAGACTTAGGGTTTTCCGAGTTGAAGATTCAGGAGAAAGCAGATAGAGAAGCTGGGAATTTGTCTCTGGAGGAGTGGATTGGTCCCTCAAATGCGATTGATGGCTATGTGCCACGGAGTGACAAAAACCTGGACTCCCATCAATTGACCAACAATAGAAAAGGTGGCAAAAAGGGAAAAGGTTGTAAGTTTTGCTCTTTTTAGAATGATTTGTTAGTGTCATTGTCAATTTGGTTCATGTAATCAATCTCCTAGATGTATATTGCAGGGCCTAAATACCGGCTTTCTGATCCAAATGCGCAAGACATTATGTCCTTTGACGTGAACTTCACAAATACTATTATTACTCAAGATGAGTATAGCGTTTCCAAAGCTGCTCCATCAGCGAAGGCTAAAGAATCAAGAGGAAAATTGAGTGCTAAAAATGTAAATCGTGAGAGTAAGCCAATGAAAAACTCAGCTGCTTTCCTAACTAAGAAAAAGGAAAGTGAACCCAAAAAGTCTGATAAATGTATGAATGCTACTGGAGCAGATGACAAGGTTAATGCATCAGAGGATATTTCTAGTGCTGGCCAAAGTGATGATACCGGGGCTACTGTTCTGAGGTCCTCTTTAAAGGCTTCAGATTCAAAGAAATCAATCCGCTATGTTACCTGGGCTGACGAGAAGACTGACTTTGATGGGCAAAATCTTGAAGAGTATCAAGAATTAAAAGATGAAAAAGCAGCTTTAGTAACACCTCATTCTGCGGTTGAGGAAGTCGTTGAGGAGTCATATAGATTTTCATCTGCTGAAGTCTGTGCGGAGGCTCTAAGCCGAGCTGCAGAAGCTGTTGCATCAGGAAAATCAGATACATCTGATGCTGGTATGAAGTTGAATATATATTGCTGACATAATGTTGTGCTGTTACTTGAGACTCTTGTCCATTTAGTCCTCATTGTGTTTAACATACAGTATCTGAAGCGGGTGTAATAATATTACCACCTCCTCATGGAGTGGATACTGGTAAATCTGAAGAGAATGCTGATATTATCGACGCAGACCCGATGCAGTTAAAGTGGCCTCCTAAACCTGGAG
The DNA here is from genome assembly GCA_034509125.1 of Monilaria moniliformis. Lineage (NCBI taxonomy): Eukaryota > Viridiplantae > Streptophyta > Magnoliopsida > Caryophyllales > Aizoaceae > Monilaria > Monilaria moniliformis. The sequence goes on from JAYDZE010454122.1 coordinate 6,637, forward strand.
TTTTTAGTTCTGATTTGTTCGACTCTGAGGATTCTTGGTATGATAGTCCTCCGGAGGGATTCAACTTGCAAGTAAGTTGGCCTTCATATTTTTTTGCAAGTGACGTTTTGTTTGTCTGTCACGTCTGACTGGCTGTATAAACTTGACTCTTTGTTCAGTTGTCGACTTTTTCAACAATGTTTATGGCACTATTTTCCTGGATATCATCGTCCTCTTTAGCATATATATATGGAAAGGAAGAGAGTTTCCACGAGGAATACTTGTCGGTCAATGGGAGGGAGTATCCTTGCAAGATTGTTCTGTCAGATGGGCGCTCCTCTGAGATTAAGCATACTCTTGCTGGTTACCTTGCTCGAGCCTTGCCCACTCTTGTGACTGAACTAAGGCTTCCTGTACCAGTTTCAACTCTTGAGCAAGGACTGGTATGCTTAGAATGTACCCAAGGGTTTGATTTATATCCGGCATTCTGGAGAGGTTGTTTTTGTGGAATGTGGCTGGTAGTGGAACTTGAAATGTGAACAGAAAATAAAAATATATGTTTGGATATTTTTTGGGAAAATAGTGAAGTAGACATTCAACTGTTAATGCTTTTTCCATGGTCGTCCAAACGGTTTCAATTGTAAATGTCCTGTTAATGTTTTATTTGGTCAATTGGGGGTATATAGTGCGGTGTATAGTTGATTCATCATTATTATGATAATTGATAATTTGGGGGAATGAAGTACTGAGTGGTTGTATTCAAAACTCTTCGCACTTCATGGAGAACTCTGATTCTTCTTCATACAACCTAATTAAGAAACTCCGTATGAGCAGGGAGCATATTGACTTAACTATTTCTTTTTTTCCTATTGTAACCTGTCTTTCACATTGTCTTTTTTGGCTGATATTTTTTTATTCATCCTCTATTTATTGTATGCTGCAGGGGCGCTTACTAAATACAATGTCTTTTACCGATCCAATTCCTGCATTTAGGATGAAACAGTGGCATGTTATCGTCCTCTTGTTTCTTGACGCTCTTTCAGTCAGTAGAATTCCGTCGCTGACCCAATATATGTTGGGTAGAAGAGTTGTAATTCCCAAGGTGAGGCACTAAATTGTAAGCCTTTCTGTTATGTGCTTGCATAGTAGACTACTAGCAAGTTGGATACATGGAATCTTGTGGAAATTTTTCGAAGTTCTTCTGTGCTTCATGAGTTGCTTCACTGACCATACCCGGAGCTGCTTGTTTAGATGACAAGACCAATTTTTATTAGTTTCTTACCAATTTGAAAGTGCAGCTTTAGTATGCTCTATTATGCAGTGTCTATTAACTGGGGATACCTGGAACTTGCTTACACCAGTTACTTCATTGACTAAGACTTGTTCTATTAATTGGTTGCTTGATTTAGTGGGAATATGTTCTGAAATTGCAGTTTTAGTATATGTTCCATTGCGTAGTATCCAGATACATGAATATTTTTCAAAACATGTGGACTCACTGTATTTGCAAGCCCCCCCCCCCCAAAAAAAAGTGTATATGGTTGTATACTTCATAGCATTTGTTAAGGTTATTAAATCATGCAATGCTTTGTTAAAGATATGGTATACTTTGTAAGATATATTGATCTCTGAATGAAGCTAGCGATTCCATTTTTCTCTAAGAAAGAAAAGAAAATGGAAACATGGCGATCAGTATGCTGGCTCCCAGTAATAAAATGTAGTTTATATGTTATTGAGTGTGCAAAAGGTTGCATCTCTATGGATATCAAGTCTTTGAATGTGTTGTGTATTAACTATTTAGTTATGTCGTTTAGCTGTCACATAATTTTATACCCGCTCAATTATCCATAAAGACCTCATTGAGCCCGAGAGATAGTGACATGCAAACCAAGCTTAGAGTTAGAATGAAATGTATTCAGACTTTCTAAGTTGGCATTGGAATAACACTACCATGAGTACTCACTAAAGCTTATGCTTATAAACGTCTTCACTGTTTCCAATCTTCAAATTTGCCAGTATGGTTTTACTTCTGTAGTGTTACATGCTTTGTATTTTATATACTGCAGTTTTCTTCATCTCTACAAGCTCATTTCCTTGTTCTGCCATAGGTTTACATATTCCTGATAATTCACTGTTATCGTTATTTCTTTCTGGCCATTTTTCTTGTTTTATTTTTCTGCAAATCTTGAAATTGCAAGTGGCTTTGATTTTCGATTAGGTCCTCGATGGTGCACAGATTAGTTCCGAAGAATTTGAGATAATGAAGGATCTGGTCATTCCACTTGGCCGAGCACCTCAGTTCTCGACTCAGAGTGGAGGCTAGTCAAGCCATCAAACAGTGCTTGTATCTTCTACGAGCTTTGGCTGGCATTTGGCAAATGTTTTCAAGTTGGATAAAAAAGTATGGAATAGGAGTTTAGATGCTTTGATGCCATTTGCAGTGTTCTGAAAAATCGATGAGTTTATACGAGTATGATAAACCTGGGTTGCAGCCCCAATGCGTATATAATAGGTAGTTTGATACCTGAACCCTTTTTATTTTAGTTTTAATTTTTGGTATGTCGATTGTTGAGCAACTTGGATGATATTCTTGACTAGGTCTGCTGTTTCAAGATGATGTTTTTTGTAAGATATTACTCGTTGCCAATTGGCAGTGGACTGTATTTATTTATTTTATTTTATTTCAATTTCCATATCTAGCCGAATTAAATTTTCTGAAGAAGGATAATGATTGGCTCTGCTATCATTCAGACATGACAGGTAAGCCCTCCAGTCCTAACAAGAAGATTGTACTGAATTTCATTTTCAAGTTTTAGTTTTTCTTGTCTATTTTATTAATAATTGTATTCAAATTTCAAATCTTAGATTAACGTAATATTATGTAAATTACCGGCGGATCCAAAAAAAATATGGAGCGGGCGAAATAAAATGATCAAAATTAAATATAATTTTTATTGCATTCAAAGCTTTTGTTTTTTCTACGACACACTCATCTCTCTCTATTTCTCTTACTCCCACACAATTATATGGTCAGGTGATTTTACGACGATCCTAAGAGAAATTAATCATCGGGGGTTGACCGTCCCCTTCCGATCCCCTTACATCCGCACACTGATGTGAATATAACAAGATGTAGCTCTCACCGAAAGTTGAATAATTTAGTGAAATCATGTTTTGAGGGTACTTCATTACATGTACAGGAAGGACCACTTTTATTTTAAGATAGTTCAAGACTACTTTCGGTTTCCGGCAACTCTGAATTCCAGATATTGTGAGAGAGTTTACCATAATTTATTAATATACTGTGTCAGTTATTCCAAATTTTGGCAAGCCACCTAAGAGGATCGTAACTGTAATTGGTAAAGAATATTTGTTTTTACCGCAATGAATTCGACTGTAAACAACTTTGCTTGCTGCTATGATAAATATACTCGCTCCGTCTACTAAAAATAATCTCATTGGTGGATGACAGAAGTTTTAATGTATAATTGGTAAAGTAAGAGTGAGGAGAAGAAAAAGTCCACTAAAAATAATCTAATTGGTGGATGACAGAAGTTTTAATGTATAATTGGTAAAGTAAAAGTGAGGAGAAGAAAAAGTGATTGGAGAGAAAAAAAAAAGTGAATGGTGTAGTGTTGTGAGAAAGTTTCTAAAAATGAAATAAAACTAATTTTGGTGGTCGACTAAAATGAAAAAATATGACTATTTTTACTGAACGGACATAGTATAAAGAAAAACTAATAATAGTAATAATGCTACTTTTTGTCTTGTTCTCATTGTCTCCAGAGTAATATTTAGGTAGCTCTGAGTACATCTAACTCCATTGATTTAGGTAATATATTGGCAGTAAAGTTGACAAATCTGCTATGATAATAATTATTGTTGTCCCTAAAGAAAATCAAGTATGCGATTTATATATTACATTTTCGATGAAAAAATAATATAAAGAAATATTCAAGTAATACTTTTGTAGCTAAAAAGTAATATTTGTAAAAAGACAACTTTATAAAAGAGTGCAAACAATATTACTCTTGTATTCCAAAGTATTAATTGGATTTTTCATCACATATTTTGGTCTGTGAGCCAGTATACGATACTATAATTTTGTGTGCAGTAGATACAATATTGATATATTTTCTGGATTGTTAATCACTAATTATATCTTTATCAATTTTCATAATTTTATTCAATAAGCTACAAGTATAGGTGACCAATACCAAAACAATGGTCGTGATTAATAAATACTGTTCCTTCTGTCTCATTTTGATAGATCATCTTATCTTATCTGAATGTTTAATTTTAATAGGTCATTATTTAAAATAAAAATTCAATATATAACAAAAACCTTAATATAAACTATATGCTATTATGGTCTACTTGTTTTATTCCTTCATCTTATTTTATTAATTTTTTTTTACTTTTTGGATAAATACATTATTTATAAAACTTTTTATCTCTCTTATTATATTATAAATTACTTATTTTTTAATATTTATGTTCGGACCCAGAAGCCTATTCTAATGCGAAGAAGGGAGTAATTTTTTTTTTAAATACACTGCCTTATATAACAAAGATATATAAATAAATTAGAGGTTTGAGGTTTGACTGTCACGCCCCCCCATTATTGCAACATGCAGAGCAAAATAAAATAATAATAAGCCTTTTGAAAATCAAGGGAAAAAAGAAATCAAAGTATATTAAATATTTCTCTCTCCCTGTATCTATCAATTGTATACTGCTTACTATATTTCCCTCTGTTTTTTCTCTCTCTAAATTGGTGCGCATTTCTCTTGTTTTTCTATGGGTGGTAGTGTCAGGTAATTCAGCCACGAAATTCATCATCGAAGTTAGTCACCGATGATCATCGGTGCGCTCTCTCTCTCTCTCTCTCTTATTTTCTGCATTCTGACTCCATCGTTTTTTTTTTTCCTTTTTCGTTTCTGCATTCAATATCTGCGAATTCATATATTTTTTTGTTATATGTTTTTTCCTCTTTTTGTGTTGATACAATCGCTGTTATCTGCGGATTTTAGATGGATTGTGTTTTGAGTTAAGTGCGGTGGATCGGATCACCTTCCGTCGAGTTTGTTTCAGTAAAACGTGATGGTGTTTTATAAATAGTTTTCTGTGTGTGGAGCTGATCATTTCTCCTTTTTGGGTTATCGGTTTGTTAGATCTCTACTCTTCGAGTTTGGTGACTTTTTTATTAACTAATATTGGCTTCCACTGTTTCAAATATGGTAATTCTGTTTTCACTTATTAGGTTGTCTTTCGTTTTCAGCTTGCTTGTCGTTTTGGTCAGTATGCTGATTTATATCTAATACTGAATGGATTTAGATGTGCCCTACAAGGTGGGGGTTGTGGTGTTAGGGTGAAGGGATATGGACTTACAGTAGGATTGGTAAAAGTAGTTTTTCTGTGAATCTACAAAATTTGATGAATGACTCCCATGCATGGAACCTGTTTGTGAAATCCAAAGGAAGAAGTGAATGTAGGAGAGGGAAGTTAGGAGATATGCATTCTCCACACCAATGTGCAGTTAAATCTTCGCATAAATAGAAGATTCTATAATCTTTTTAACATTTCAATAAGTTGTCGTCATCTATGTAAACAAAGAAATAAGTGACTTAAGTAAGACCTGTTTGAATTCTAACTACCTTAAAAGATCACGAGTCAAACCAAATGAACATTTGGTTGATATATTGGCTTGATCCATGGCATATCGCAATGGCGGATTTAGAAAACGTTCATCGTGGGGTCGACGTGCAGTTTCTTCACGTCTTTTCATTTTTAATTTTACCTTCCATAATAATACTCGCATATCTTTCATTGTTCTACCACAAAATTTCCCTCGTAATATATATAGTTTTGTTATATATAGTTTTGTGGCGTTGCTGCCACATGTGGGGTCGACAGCAATTCGAAAGACCGAATTTAATGGAATTTGTCGATACTCGTAATCTCACGGTGGGGTCGGTCGACCCCGCCCGACCCCACCTACATCCGCCCTTGGCATATCGGATACCTAATTTTACATGATTTATAACTTTGCGTAGAAATATTGCCAATCTTATAGTTGTTCAAAAATTGCTCCAGTGAGCTTAATTTTAAAGATTGCAAGCTAATATCTACTGTGGAAGTTCCTTAAATAGTTGTATATCATAAATAAAAATAATAGTAGTAGTAGTAGTAGATTTATAATAAGTTCATTGAAGTAGATGTCCTTATCTTGCTGGATGTAATGATTCAGTAGTTGTAATCTAGCAAGGGCCTACAACAACTTATTTGTTATGGGTGCCATGCGTGATTAGGCATTGCTAATTATACACAGAGTACGATTTGCACGATCAACAGAAACCTGATCTCATCTATGTTTGGTTATTTCTTGCCTTAAACCATGACGGTCTTTAGATGCTACTGGGCTGGGTCTGGGCTTATTTGCAGTCTGTTTTTATCCAGCTGAGCAGATCAGCAGGAGTTTCCTTGAGCCAACTAAGCGAGAGAGGGGGGGGGGGGAGAGCGAGTTTCTGCTGTACTTTAGATTTCTTTGCACTGTAAAAATGAGTTCGAGCCCCAGGCATAAGCAGTCTACCTGGCCTTAGACTGCTATGGTTAGCTCGTCAAAGTCAGCGCTTCAAAGCTTCCCTATTCAATCATCCCTTCTTATTTTTCATTCTGTCTTCTTTGTTAAGTCAGTAGCTCTGCATCAAGAGAGATTAAACAGAAAATGTGGTGATACAATGTATTTTTTAGCTGTGAGGTGCACAATGGTTTCTTCTTTCATGATCTTGCTGTTGTACTTCTGGTTGGATTGATCTGAATGAAAGAAATTTGAACGAGAAATACATGATGGCTGCTTTTGTGGAATTTGCAAAGATTTGAATAGGTTCTTGTTTTGAGCTCATCTTTCCATTGTTATCAAAGGTGCCTGAGGCTTACAACTTCAACAAGGCATGTGTGTAGGCTATATGGCACCTTAGAAGAGGTTATAGTTGGAAACAGCTACACCTAAATGTAATTCGTTTTAAGTTTGATTTTTATCCTTACGATATAGGTTCCCATTAACTATTAGTACTTATCTGTTACTAAGTGATAAAGAGAATGATCTTGAAGATTGTGATTCATGAAGAGGAAATCCAAAGTGACCACAGGGAAATTCTGGAATTTGAATACAAATAGGATAAGGATGCCTAATTTACAATGTCAAGCTTAATGATGATGAGTAGTCATCTAACAGAACATGATTTAAAAATTATATTTTGTTTAGCAGGAAAATTGAATATTGTGGCTTAATAACTTTATGCATAATCTGGTTTTTATTTTCCCTGAAAAGAATTATTTATTTTACTAGTTATTATTTGTTACTCCACCCCAGAAATGATATTTGATAATTGATAATGAGCTGTAATATACAATGTATGCTTGAACTAATGCACTAGACTTTCAATTTTCTATAACTCTTTTCTGGACATCCTAATTGGAAAAGATTCAATTTCCTAAAACAGATTCTTTTTCCTTAAAATATCCCCCATTAAAAGAGGCAGTGACTCTTAAATAATATTAAGAAAATGTTAAAGACTCGTACTTATTTGGGTCTCTTTCAAAATTCCTGGAGTCAAAGGAAATCTTAATTTTACTGGACAGAAGATGTATATAAATACATGCATCACATGCCTTTTATGCAGCTTTATGTTGCTCCAGTGTTTATACATTTTATTATCTTTGTTCACTTTTTGGTTGATTCTCCTTATCTTTGGCCGAGTTGCATCCTATTTCTAGGCAGACTAGATGGTAATAAAAAACCCTTCTTACTGGAATAGGAGTTTATGTCTACTCTAATGTCATTTATTAGATTTGTAACTGTTGCTGCTTCTTTGTGCATCGAACGGTTAGTTACATAGAGCTGTATGATGCCCTTTGTATTTCGATTTTGGCTATTGGTTCCTGTAATTTCTAGCGTTATCTATTATCCTGAGCGATACTCTTTTATTTCATTTTATTTTATTTATTTCTGTAATTTGTGTTGTATAGTCAAATTCTTCACCTTTTTCACTGGAGAATGTTGTCGGCCTAAGCATACACATACTTACTGGCAGAATGCATATTGAATCACATTTGACAATTTCCTTTTCAGTGGTAGTAAGGGGCTATTTTCATTTATATCTTTTTCCTCAATCTAAAATAATCGCAGATTATGTAATCTGGATCTGATATATAACATTTATGATATGATGCTTATTAGTAGATTGTAAGAGCTGACCTCAAATATATAATATCTTACTTCTTTTCTTGAGTTAAACATGTGCTTACTATTTGTTATATGTGGTCAAGTCCTTGCGCCGTATCTTCAGTCATACAGGCAAAGTGTTGCTCTACTGAAACACCCTTGAACTTGCAATAATGCCATTAAGGATACTGTCTAACTCTTCCTTAGTTTCTTATGGATGCTCATAATTTTGAATTGTATTTGCTGTTGACAATTAGACATTCTGTGATAATGATTACACTTACTTTATGTGAATAAGTGTTCAATTTTTCTGTATAAATACAGGTATTTTTCCTCAGGAGTTTACATTGTTATTTTTGGTTTATATAGGTGAGTGACTTGCTGAGGTTATATAATAATCTGATAGTGTTTTTGGCAAATGGCTACTATGGCACCTACTTCTGACTCAAGGGAGTCAGGCAGTCATGCTGTAGGGCTTGATAATTTGCCTGAGGAGATGAATGACATGAAAATCAGGGATGACAAGGTATGTAGGGTTAAAAGTAGATCTTGAAAACTTTGTTTCTTTTTGGTAGTCTTCTTATACCCGACTACTGTTGGACTTGGTGTGTATGATTGTTCTCATTTTATAGGAAATGGAAGCAACAATTGTAGATGGTAATGGGACTGAGACAGGTCACATAATAGTGACTACTATTGGTGGTCGAAATGGCCAAACAAAGCAGGTAATGTGCCATCTTGTCGTCGGTGTTTCTCTACTTTCTTGGTCTGATGCTGCCCTTAGCCTACTGGTGCTTCTATTACTAAAATGCAGCAACTTTCAAGGCCAAAAATATCCCACTACCCCCCCCCCCCCCTCTTCAACCCATAGAGCAGGAGCAAAATAAAAAAAATGGAAAAAGAAACCAGAATAAGTCAATTATAAGAAAAATACAAGTCTAAGAATGATCTGTTGTGGTAGAATATATGATGCTATCTTCTTGTTCATATTCTTGTTCATATTCTCAGTTTTTTGATGGAATTTCAATAGTCTTTTCCTTCGGTCGCATTGTAAAATTCATTAGAATATATATGAAATAGCTATGCTCATATGAAAAGTAGGCTGTTGTTGATGCCAGCAGACCTGAAGAGTATATAATAGCATATGCCAAGACTTTCAAGTGAAATCACTCATTTGTTGTTGGAAAACTGAAGCAAAAGAGGAGAACTTGAGACTGCAACTGGAATTATAATTGGATAGATAATGTATTTTCCTCCTTCACAGGAAAAGCCTTGGCTAAATGCAATATGCAAAAGATGACTCCTCTTTCAAACCTCCAGGGTTGTCTATTTATTTAGTTCCTATATGCAATAATAACTGGAAATTATAAAGCAGTAATGACAA
>JAYDZE010454233.1:6138-34827 GCA_034509125.1 Monilaria moniliformis
CCCCCCCCCCGCAAAATACAATTCAATTTAGGATAAATATCAATTTAATTTTAAATAAGTCTTTAATTCCAAAAATAGAGATTATCGGTTATATTAATTTAAAGTCTGAAGTGTGATAAAAATATTATAATTTATGTCACTTGTACTTTTGATGTTTTTTACTCCATCTGTCCAATCAAAAGTATGTAATATTGAGATTGATATTAATTTAAATAAAATATTAGATAAATATTTAGTAATTATAAAAAGTGTCCTATCAAGATCAAATTGTGAGTTAAGATAGTGGGCCATGAGTAGGTAATTTTCTAAATAAAGAATATTGTGAATCTAAATTATTTGAATGTGTATTCAAATAAATAAAGTTGCATACTGTTTATGAAGCTTAATGAGATAATTATTACGCACTCTTGGTGATTGAATGGAATAAAAATAATGATAAATCAAGTAAATACATTCAATCCTAAATAATATGCTTTCATCCAAAAAATCTTAGACCATTAGTAATAGTATGTTTTCATATATTCAATCTTATTTTTTCTGACAATTTTTGACGTGTGATGCGATAAGAGGTTACTTTTGAATTTATTGAAAAAAAATGATAAGGTGACCCAATGACTCTCCAAATAAGAATCCTCAATTATTATTGGTGCAGAGTTATAACATGATATTTGAAATATATAAAAATCATTTATTTCACGTTTAAATTCATTTTTTTTTTCAATAAATAAAATATAGTTCAATTAGTAAGATGCTTAATTTCTAATAAATAGATCGGAAATTATATTTTTTTAAGAGTAGGATCGGAAATTTAAGTCACATAGTGTGCGTGAGTATGAGTATGAGCATATGTGAGTAGTAATTTCTGAAAAAAGAAATTACTTCCTTAATTTAATAATGCAAGGGTGTATTAATGATTTTTTTATATATTTTTGAGCAAAAAGATACAATAGTGAATGCAACCAAACCAAACCACAAATCTACAAAATAATATTTAATTAATAATGTAAATGTCTAATAGTGATTTATTTATATTTTGATAAAATAAGGTTTAATAATGATTGCCTTAAACCTTAATAATGATTGCTTTAATGATCCAAAGGTAACCAAACCAAAACACTACTGCACAAAATAAAAGTCTTTGACTCGCGAACGGCCGAGAAATGCTAGCCACACTCTGGCGCCGAGCCGCGCCGCATCTCAGCCGTCCATCACCTCCACGTGCTGCCTTCTCTATATTAACCAACCGCTCCCACAATCTCTCAACTACCACTCAAACACCATCTCCCTCCCCCGCCACCAACGCCTCCTCCTCCTCCTCCTCCTCCGACACCGCTGTCGCCGCCGCGAAGATGGATGCCATCGGTGTTCTGATGATGTGCCCCATGAACAACTACTTGGAGCAAGAGCTCGACAAGCGGTTCAAGCTCTTCCGCTACTGGACCCAGCCGAAGCAGAGCGAATTCCTCGCGCAGCAGGCCGAGTCGATCCGCGCGGTGGTCGGGAACTCCTTCGTCGCCGCTAACGCCGACCTGATCGACGTGCTGCCGAAATTGGAGATAGTTTCGAGCTTCAGCGTCGGATTGGATAAAGTCGACTTGACCAGGTGTAAGGAGAAGGGGGTTAGGGTTACCAACACGCCCGATGTGTTGACGGATGACGTGGCGGATTTGGCGATCGGGTTGATGCTGGCTGTTCTGAGGCGGATTTGCGAGTGCGACAAGTATGTGAGGAGTGGGGCGTGGAAATTAGGTGACTTCAAGTTGACCACTAAGGTATGCTGTATGGTTTTGTATTTTCCCCTAATTTATGTTTTGGTTTTGATGCATTTATTTTGTGCTGTGAAGTTTAGGTTTTTGTGAATTTGATGCGATTTGCTTTGGGCTGTGTTATCATATTATTACATTTTGGAATCTCTGGGCTGGATGAATGATTATATGTATATCCTAGATATCATTTCATTAGGGATTGACAGCAGTTTTCTGCATATTAAGTTTATAATTTGTGTGAGAGCGATATTTTCTTAGCTTGTTTGCTCGTTACTGCTCTGCAACTGCAAGCACAGATAGTAGCTTCTGATGGGTTAAGATGCTAATTTTGGTCTTATATAAATATTTTCAATTTTGAAGAAAGATGTTATATTCTTATTTTGATTTTGACAAATTTTGGGATGGATCATTTCATATTTATATGATTTATGTGTCTTTTAGGATTTACTTCCTGTATTATCTTTCGTTCCTGTTTGCACGTTGAAATGAGTAGAGTAGTATGGTCAACTAGGAGAAACCTATGTATCCTTCTTGAGTTCTTGTTATGTGAGAACATAGTCATGTGCTTCCTTGGTTTCTATTCATTTGCATATTATTCCGTATTCGAGTCTAGGTATCCATAACTGGTGGAATGCATCGTCCAGAAACTCTCTTTATTCATTGGATGGAGATCATGACTATATCCCATTGCATGCTTTGTTTACTGATGAAGTAGAATGAGACTGAGTGCAATCCTTTGTAGGTACTTCATAAGTTTTTATTGAGCTATTTCATTGCTTAGCGATGCTTCATGTAGAACTGCTTCGAGACATTAGAACTGCTTCATATATAGTCTTTATCATTCAATTGGACCACATTACTTTTCTGTCTTTTTGGGCTTGCTTACCTTAGTGGAGTGTTGGTCTTGATAGTGATTCATAGTCGTATTCATGTTTGGGGGCTTCTCAACTCGTCCATTTTGTGATGCAGTTCAGCGGCAAAAGAGTTGGCATCATAGGACTGGGCAGAATCGGGTTAGCAGTTGCTGAGAGAGCAGAGGCATTCGACTGCCCCATCAGTTACTACTCAAGATCCAAGAAAGCCAACACAAACTACACGTATTATGGCAGCGTTGTTGAATTGGCATCAAACAGCGATATCCTAGTGGTAGCATGTGCCCTAACTCCAGAAACAACCCACATTGTGAATCGGGAAGTACTTGATGCTCTGGGTCCAAAGGGAGTTCTGATCAACGTCGGAAGGGGACCCCACGTTGATGAGGCCGAACTGGTATCAGCTCTTGTGGAGGGCCGTCTGGGTGGCGCTGGACTTGATGTCTTCGAAAAGGAGCCTGAGGTACCGGAGCAACTGTTTGGCCTCGAAAACGTAGTTCTGTTGCCACATGTTGGGAGTGGCACTGAGGAAACGCGTATAGCCATGGCTGACCTTGTTCTGGGAAATTTGGAAGCTCACTTTTCCAGCAAACCTCTGCTAACACCTGTGGTTTGATAACTCTGTGAAAACCATTGATCCTATCTACTGAGGCAGTCATGTTTGGTATCCTCGGTTTTTAGACTTTACACTACGGCCTACGGGAACTTGGTGACTTGTTTCATTCAAATAAAAACATCATCAATCATTCTATGCTTGGATTTTTTTTTTCTTTTTTTTTTTCTTTTTTTTGGAGTGATAGGCTTCATGTTCTTTTGGCAGTGGTTGGTTGGGCAGGACTAAATTCATTATTAGAGTATAATTTTATTTTTTGTTTAGGTATCAGTGTCACCCACATATATTATGTGGTTTTAAATTTTATTGTTTATAAGAAATTATTTTTATTGAGATAAAGGAAAAAAATACTTAGCTGGTTATATGGTGCTGGTTGAGATATTTAGTATTGAGTGACTTCCAAATCATTCCACCCATGATCCACAATACTTAACGTTATGTAATTCTGGCTATTCTTCAGTTCCTTTTCTTTTGAAAAATAGAATTCTACAGTTCTCACAGTATAGAATTTCATAATTGTTCTTGAACAGGTAAGTCTCCAAGTTAAATCCTGTTCTTGGAGGAAAATCCCATCCCACTCAATTAATTTTGACTACTTCTCATCTAATCGAGTCATCACTTATCGACTTCCCTCCTATAATAATGTACTAGTATTCAATCTTTAAAAATAATTTTGTAATTCTTTAGCATTTTGATAATTAATAGATCTTAATTTGATAAATCAAAAGTATTCAATTTAAAATTCGTTGTCGTCAGTAAATACTGCATCGAGCGCATTAAAACATAGCCTTTAATTTCTTGAATCACAACATAGCTTTTAATTACAAACTTATTTGCTGCATTTTAAAAGCCTGATCGAAATTACAATCTTAATCAAAGTTTGTGATTTCAGATCGTAATTTCTTATTAAACAATTCTTTTAGTTTTAGATATAACAACTCATAAGTCACGGTCAAAATTTCCAACACAAAAAACCCGCGAAGTCTAACCGAAACCCGCCAAACAAAGAAAAAATGGGAACTACTTCAAATCCGATCGGCGTTCTCCTACTCCGCCCGCTGTCGCCGTACCTCCTGCAAGAGCTCTCCAAACGGTACGCCCTCTTCAAATTCTGGGAATCGCCGCCGCAGCTCCGCCGCAAGTTCCTCGGAGAGCACTCGAACTCGATCAAGGCGTTGGTGTGCGACGGCGTGAAGGGCGCCGATGCCCAGATAATGGACGCGCTACCGCTCCTTGAGATCGTAGCCAGCCACAGCTCCGGCCTCGATAAGATCGATCTGGATAGGTGCCGGAAGAGGGGCATTAGGGTAACTTACACCCCCGACGCTTTGATGGATGAGGTGGCGGACATGGCGATTATGCTGATTTTGGCCACTTTGAGGCGGATTTGTGCGGCGGACCAGTACGTCAGGAGGGGTGAGTGGAAGACTGCTGATTTCAAGTTGACTTCAAAGGTGAACTTTTTCAATTTATTTCAATTATTATTGCGATAGATTTTGGGCATTTTAGGAATGGACTTTGCTGGAGATATTTAGATTTGATTTTCCGTATTTGTTATTTGCAGTGACTTGAAAATTTTAAGTTGACCACTAAGCTATGCTGATGATTATCAATTTCTTGGAAAATAACACACATAATCAAAAAATAATAATAAAAATATAAGAATTGGTTGCCAAAAAAAAACCCTAATTAGGAGAATCTAATCCTACTAAAATTCCTCCAAACGCTCTAATTCTAATAAGATCCCACAACACACAACACTATTTTCCCCTCTATGTTTTGGTTTTGATGCATTTATTTTGTGCTGTTGAAGTTTAGGTTTCTGCAAATACGATGTATTTTGCTTTGGGCCGTGCTATCATATTATTACATTTTGGAAATTCTGAGATGGATGATTTCTTTTAGGCTAACTTTCAATTAGGGATTGAGAACAGATTTCTGCATATAAAGTTTACGGTTTGTGCGAGAATGATATTTTCTTAGCTTGTTTGCTCGTTGTTAATGATCTGCAAGCATAGGGAGTAGCTTCTGATGAGTAAAGATGCTAATTTTGCTCTTGAAAAGATTTTCAATTCTGAAGCAAGATATCAAATTCTTCATTTTGATTTTGATGATTCTTTTGGGTACTTTCATGATGGATCATTTCATATTTGTATGATTTATGTGTGTTTTTTATTTTACGTACAATGTTTGAGGAATAGAGGAGTTTGCTTATAGTGCACTATATCTCAATAAGGTTCAATTATGATAAACCTATGTATCCTTCTTGAGTTGTTGTGATGTTACAACTATAGTCATATGCTTCCTTTTGTTGCTATTCTGTAGTCGACTTTAGGTATCTATAACTGGTGGAATGCATCGCCCTCGCCCAAAACTGTTCATTCATTAGATGGAAGTCATGACTTGTCTATGAGATCAGGAAGAAATGCATATTCCACTGCATGGTTTGTTTACTAATGAAGTACAGTCAAACTTGCCTTCTACTCCACTTAATAGCAGCAGTTTCAGATCTCCAAAACTTTAATAAGTTGCGACTGTAATTGAAATCCTGTGTAAGTGCTCTTGGCTGCCTTGTTTGACTTCATAATTTTTTATTAACTTCTTTGCATAGCCATGCTTCAAGCATTTAGGAGCAAGACATAAGTCGTGCATTTTAGTGTCTTTTTGGGTATATGTACCGTTAGATGTCATTGTACTGCTGATGCTGAGTTTCTTAGTCTTTATCATTCAATAGGACCACATTACTTTCCTTTCTTTTGGGCTTGCTTCCCTGAGTGGAATGTTGGTCTCTGATAGTGATTTGTAGTCGTATTCATGTTGGGGCGGCTTCTCAAGTCGTCCATTTTGTGATGCAGTTCAGCGGCAAAAGAGTGGGCATCATAGGACTGGGCAGAATCGGGTTAGCAGTTGCTGAGAGAGCAGAGGCATTCGACTGCCCCATCAGTTACTACTCAAGATCCAAGAAAGCCAACACAAACTACACGTACTATGGCAGCGTTGTTGAATTGGCATCAAACAGCGACATCCTAGTGGTATCATGCGCCCTTACCCCAGACACAAGCCACATTGTGAATCGGGGAGTAATTGATGCACTGGGTCCAAAGGGAGTTCTGATCAACGTCGGAAGGGGACCCCACGTTGATGAGGCCGAACTGGTGTCAGCTCTTGTGGAGGGCCGTCTGGGTGGCGCTGGACTTGATGTCTTCGAAAAGGAACCTGAGGTACCGGAGCAACTGTTTGGCCTCGAAAACGTAGTTCTGTTGCCACATGTGGGGAGCGCCACCGTGGAAACACGCAAAGCCATGGCTGACCTTGTTCTGGGAAATTTGGAAGCTCACTTTTCTAGCAAGCCTCTTTTAACACCTGTGGTTTGGTAATTTGGTGAAAACCGTTGATACTATCTATCGAGAGGCAGTTATGTTTGTGAAGTATCCTCGGTTTTTAGATTTTACACTACTTATATAGTGCAATGATGAACTCATGAATTGTTTCATTCAAATGAAAACTTTCTAGACATTCTATGCTTGGATTTTTCATATTTTTTTCTTTTTTCCTTTTTTGGGTAATAGGCTTTCATGTTCTTTTGGCTGTGGTTGGTTGGGCAGGACTATTTCATTATTACAGGTAGAATTTTATCCTCTGACCTCTGTTTATGTATCAGTTTTACCCATATATATTGTGTTTTTAATTTTATTGTTTTAACATAAATTATTAATAACCAATATTTGTAGATATCATAGTCAAAATTTCTCTCACAAAAACCCGCGAAACCAACCGAAATCCGCCAAACAAAGAGAAAATGGAAAGTACTTCAAATCCAATCGGCGTGCTCCTACTCCGCCCTCTGTCTCCGTACCTCCAGCAAGAGCTCTCCAAACGGTACGCCCTCTTCAAATTCTGGGAATCGCCACCGGATCTCCGCCGCGAGTTCCTCGGAGAGCACTCGAACTCGATCAAGGCGGTGGTTTGCAACGGCGTGCAGGGACCCGATGCCGAGATGATCGACGCGCTACCGCTCCTTGAGATCGTGGTTAGCCACAGCTCCGGCCTCGATAAGATTGATCTGGATAGGTGCCGGACGAGGGGCATTAGGGTAACTTACACCCCCGACGCGTTGACAGATGAGGTGGCGGACATGGCGATTCTGCTGATTTTGGCCACTTCGCGGCGGATTTGTGCGGCGGACCAGTACGTCAGGAGGGGTGGATGGAAGAATTCTGAGTTCAAGTTGACTTCAAAGGTGATTTTTTTCAATTTATTTCGATTATTGTTGTGATAGGTTTTGGGAATTTTAGGAATAAAGTTAGCTGGATATTTTGATTTTATTTTCCGTATGTTATCTAAATGAATGGTTTGTTTCTTTCCTCCATTTTTCCCTTCTTGCACCTTTCCTATAAACATGTACAAATCAATTAATGTTATTTACAGTGACTGGAATCCAATTAACATAGATTGAGGTTTTTATGGAAAATGAAAAGTAAAAGATAAACTTTGAAGCTTCAAATAGAATGATGGCTTTTAGGATTTTACAGTGTTGCGAATAAACCTTGTAAGTAACATAGTATATATGCCTGTAGCTTATAGATTTAACGCAATCAACTTGGCAAAAACTCGCTGGACTCAAGGTGAGTCAATTGATGTTGAGATGATACACATTCATTACTGCAGTTCTGCTTAGGCAAATATTTGGATTTGAAAATGAGGCATTTTGAAACTTTGGTTGTGATTTTAATGGTAAATCAGCCCTTTTGTGTTCAAGCTTTTCTTGGAAAGATCTATGATGATTGTGTTCTATCAATGAAGTAGTAATCTTGGTATATGTTTCTTTCTCATGTCTCCAGTTCAGTGGCAAATCAGTTGGCATCATTGGATTGGGAAGGATTGGCTCAGCCGTAGCTAAGAGAGCTGAAGCTTTTGGGTGTCAAATTGGATACCACTCTCGTTCACCAAAACCAAATTCAAGATACAACTACTACCCTTCTGTCACTGACTTGGCCTTGGACTCCCAAATCCTTGTTGTGTCGTGTGCACTAACGCGTGAAACTCACCACATTGTCAATCGTGGTGTCATGGATGCATTAGGTAGAGATGGGATTATCATCAACATTGCAAGAGGCTCCCACATTGACCAAGCTGAGTTGATCTCTGCTCTTGCTGAAGGCCAGTTGGGAGGAGCCGGTCTAGATGTGTTGGATCATGAACCTGAGGTGCCTGATCTATTAGCCCGGCTTGACAATGTAGTCCTCTCACCACATGCCGCAGCTAGCACATATGAAACACGCAAGACACTGGCAGACCTCGTCATTGGACACCTGGAAACGCATTTTTCAAACAAGCCGTTGCTTAATCCTGTCATCTAAGAGTCGTGCCACGACTGATAAGGTATGTTTTTCAGCTAAACTCTCATTCAGTGGAACTTATACCTACCACTAAATGTTGCCACTAACATTAAATAAATGCATGACTTTTGTTCTTGAAATGTGTAGGGAAATTAGCTTTCTATTTCATTAGTTCATATTATATATGTGGTAGGGACTCAATGGTAATTGAAGATGTGAAGAAGATTGGAACAAAGAATAATAGGAGGTCCATACTACTGATTTAAGTAGGTTGTATGATTCTTTAGTCACACTCACTACTTCTGTTATTGCATTGTCATCATCCAAAACACAACATGAGGGGAATTGTTTTATGCTACTCACGTGCTTCTACTGTAACAACTATTGATTTTCCAGTATTCCATGCTCTTCTTGACTTGGTCCCACCACCCCACCTCTTTTTCTATCGTTTTGCTATAAACTCCATTGACATGAAACACTTGTAAAAAAGTTTATGGTTTAGGAGCAAACCACGTAGATAGTAGCATGGAACAACCTGATATCACTTCATCCCATTGTCGTCTTAGTTTACTCTAGAGTTAATTGTAGGAAATAACATAATGTTTACTCAAATATGCCACTTCCACAAGATTTTAAAAATGTCGAAATTACAATATATTTTAATTTTTTACAATTACGATATTCCAAATTTAGCAATAAAATGACATCTTTATAGTGGTACATTTTGGACAGAATTTGATGAAAATTTTGTGGATGTTATAATTGAAAGGCTAAAAAAGACAGTGCTGTAATTACAACAATTTTAAAATTCATGTAAAGACCTGCAAATTCAGTCGAAAATGATGTTATCTCCGATAATTAATCATTTCTTTAAGGAGACAGTAGTGAGCTTGCCAAACAAATTTGTTGTAGACTTCTTCTGACAATGCAGTTAGTTGTGCCATGTGAAGCTTTAGGGACTAGTTAAATATTATACCATTTCCCAGAACAGAATTCATTATTATATCGCAGACAGACAAAAAAGGCACTTAAATCTAGATTTCTGTTATTATTTTTCTAATCCATGCTCCAAAAAACTAGCTAGGATGCTAAAATTCACCTTCTTGAAACATAGGTTTTCACAGAGACGATTGATGTCATGTGATTTGGAATCAAAATGTCAAGTATCAACATTCGTGTCGTATTTCGTGTCGACAAAACAGAATATGGAACCACATCATTTACAAGTAGAGAAGTGGTCGTATTCTGCCTCAAAATTTAATCCACGGCATTATAGATGTAGTGCAATGTGTGCACAATGTAAGAGATGTAGGTAGGAATAGGAATATAGGATGTAAGAGACTGATGATTGCAAGTGTTGAGCTTATCCAAAACATTCATCTTAACTTTATCTTCTAGGTAAAACATTCCACAAATATTTCCCAGATGGATGGTTTTTAGAGCTTCAAGACCTGTCTGATTATACAAACCTCAGTCAAATTTCTTCTCATGAACAAGCCCAGAACATTACATCATATTTTGTTACAACCTAAGCTTCTGCACAAGAGGAACGTCAAGGAGTTCCTCGGCAACAGAAAAAAAGTTAAAAAAAGGAAATGAACACCAATTTTGTCTTCCTTCCTATAGTCCTAACACAAGATCCACTACACCTTCTGTCTCTCTCTCTCTCTATCACTAAGAAGCACCTTTGAAGATGAGGAAGTTGAGAGTTTCTAGTGTGAAATATATGAAGCTCCCTTTGGAGTGAGTGAAAAAACACCCAAAGTTGGATCCCACCACACACTGCCATCCACTTCCATACTTCTTGTCGAACTCCTGCAACCAAACAAACCTTCAACCCTCAGCACCAAACATCATAACTGAATCTTGAAATCCCCAAATATAGAAATTATAAAAATATCTGACCTTCTTGATGTGGGCAGCTATGGATTTGCAGTCAAGAACATCGTAGAGATCCAAAGCCTGAGATGCAGAGGCCATTGCCTGGATCTGCATCTTTAATGGCATATCTGTGTCCTCTATTAAAGCTTTCCCTTCTAACATCTTCCTGCAAAACTTAAATCCCACTTCAAAAACAGTTTTTCTCTTGGTGTTAAATCTGAAATCTTGGGAGATCCCGGCTGAGAAATTCTCCTATTTTCTCACTGTCTCTCTCTCTTATTTTTCTCACTTCTCTCCTGCTGCAGAGAAGAGAAGTATGATTTTATAGGAGAGAGCTGGAGGATTGAAGAAATGAGATGGTCATAAGACTCATAACCTACTCAAAGCCTTGTAAGCAGTGTAATGTATAATATGTGTGGGATATGGGCGATCTCCATGTGTAGTGGAGTTATTTGGCACATTTCCCAATTATTTTAATGTCCCTTTTCTCCTCACCTTAAGGACTTTATTGCCTTATTCTATTCTAGGACACTCTTTTCTGGCGTCATCCATCAAAGAGGATAACGATGTTAGGGATAAAGCTGGTGAGGCCTAAATTAATCCTGCCCTTTAATTTTTTTTTTCTTTCTATTTTAATGCCACAATTTTGGAAAGATCAGCTGAATAAGAGCATCTTCATAGAAATATATCTTGCTTTTTGCTTTAATCTCAATTGCCATAATTTTTGGAAAGATTTGCTGAAGGAAAGCATCTTGACTAGAGAGAGAGAGAGAGAGAGAGAGAGAGAGTTGCCAACTACTAAGTCTTCTAATGAAACAAGTCTTGGTTGAAGACTAGGTGGAGAAATGTGACCTTAGATATCTTATAAAATTCTCCAATTTTAGTTTTTTTCCTATATTTAGAATGTCACTCTTGTACGTGGCATAAACCATATAGTAATGGATATATATACTAGATATTTTAGAGAAAAGCGATTTCTATATTCGCCTTCAATTTTATTTTATTGTAGAAGTAAATCACTATTAAGTGTATGAAAAAAACTACCCAAGGAATCTCCACTCCTACTCCAGGCTAGCTAAACAACAAATTGCTGTGGAGGAATAAATGAGAACCAAAAAACAAAAGAAAGCAGTGATGGGTGGTGTCTTCATAGGAAAATTTTAGGGGGTTGTAAATTTTTTTTATATAGGGTAAAAGCTTATAAATTGGGAAATTAAAATTTATTAAGTTTTTGGCGTTTTGCTACTATAAGATAAGTGCATATACGAGATTACTGATATAATCTTATATATTTGTGAATCTGAAACTATAAGATATTATTAAGAATTTGAAGTAAAATGTCGCACTTCTTGAGTAATGTGCTTCATTTTTTAATATATTTTATATACTCCACTATTTATATCAATATTGTTTCAATGTGTATACGTAAATAAAATATATACAATATTAAACATTGTTAAAATAAAAAGGAGGCATAATATACTATTTTTGTATGATAATAACTCAATTATTGAAATCCACCCCACTAAAAAGGAGGCATAATATACTATTTCGCTATGATAATATACTAGCTTCGGAGTTAGGACTAACCCCATCGCCGTAGGCTGGTGGCGTAAGTGGCTTTGCGTCACCAAAGTTCAATTATTGAAATCCACCTCACTAAATACGTAAAATTATAAATCCAAAATATGAGAAATAATTAGTGGTGAGCAAAATACCGAAATCCGAATATCTGAGACGAACCAAACTGATATTTAAAATTTGGTTCGATTTTTTCGGATTTCGGTTTGGTTCGGTTTCGTTTTTTCACAGATTTCGGTTTTTCGGTTCGGTTCGGTTCAGATATACTATAAACAGAAAAAATTGAAAAACCGAATTTATATTTAATATTATATATATATATATATGTATATATATATATATATTGAATTTTTGTATTTTCGGTTTTTCGGTTTTTTCGGATAATTTTACGATATTTCGGTTTTATCGGTTCGAATCGATTTTCATATTTCGTATTTCGGTTTTTCGGGTAATTCGGTTCGGTTTTAATTTTTAAAAAAATTTTGTTTTTTCGGTTCGGTTCGGTTCGGTTTGGACAAAAAACCGAACCGAAAACCGAATGCTCACCCCTAGAAATAATTCTCTAGTCTATATACTACCATAATGGTGTGTCTAATCAATAGTTATTTGACAAGTGAAATTTTATCTAGATATGGGTCACTGATGTTTCATTTATAAGAGAACTATTAATTAAACACCTCAACTCACATTGATACATAATATGTTTAAATTAAGGAATTATTTCTCCTAAAATGTTGACAACCTACAAATGATTAATACAACATTTCATTTTATAATAGGTGATATTTACACTTACCTCGTATTTTTTTTAAATACAATAAATACGAAATAAAGACATGACAAGACATCTAGTGTAACCATAATAATTTTATTGTGGCAGCTAGCTAGATGGATTATATAAAGAGAAAAATAAAATATGCAGATCTTGAAATTGTTGGAATCTTGATTTATCTATCTTTTTATTATTATACCAACTAATCAAAACTTTTTCAATATTTGCGTATGATTCTTTTCTTTTCATATAGAGAACACAGAAATAAAAGAGTATTATCATGGGTCATGTAACGATTGAAAGTGAAATCAATTTAAAATTAGAACGAAAGTCGAAAATACCCGTTAAATTTTCTATATATTACTAAATCATATCCCTTTAATAATAAAGTCATTTATAAATAATAAAAGTAGAAAGAAAAATCAGAAACTAACACATATTAAATAGACCTGAAAATGGTAAAAACAATTTACATGTGTGATAATATAGCGTAC
Source organism: Monilaria moniliformis (assembly GCA_034509125.1). NCBI lineage: Eukaryota > Viridiplantae > Streptophyta > Magnoliopsida > Caryophyllales > Aizoaceae > Monilaria > Monilaria moniliformis. The sequence continues at coordinate 19,457 of JAYDZE010454233.1, forward strand.
TTGTAGATTATAGGGGTGAGCAAAATAACCGAAATCCGAATATCCGAATCGAACCAAACCGAAATTTAAAATTTGGTTCGATTTTTTTTTCGGATTTCGGTTCATGAAATTTTGGTTTTTTCGGTTCGGATCGGTTTTCATAGTTCAGATTTTGGTTTTTCGGGTTCGGTGTTTCGGATAATTCGGTTCGGTTTTAATTTTTAAAAAAATTTGGTTTTTCGGTTCGGTTCGGTTCGATTCGATTTGGGCAAAAAACCGAACCAATAACCGAATGCTCACCCCTAGTAGATTATACTAATATATGATAATATCAAATTATGCCCAAATCTTAATCAAATCACATAAACCACGCAAAGGGGCCCACCGCTACTCTCAGTTGCGAAAGCGACTGGTGGCTGCCGACACTTACTTCCAACACCAAGCCAAGTAAAACGCGTAGGCTCGGAGCCAGGCTCAGCCTCGGAGTCAGTTGTGACTCCCTCTTCCCCTACAAAGCTAGTTGCATTCATCACCACACAACCCACTCTTCACTTTCCATCTCTGCTTGCTGCCATGCACACACACTACACGCACTCACACTCTGCTTTTTCGAACCTCTGCTTTCAACGCCTCACGCCAAATTCTCTCACTTCTTCCGTTTCTTCATATTGGATTATATGCTTTTCTTGATTGCTCCTCTCTCAGTTGAATGAACCTCTGGTCAAACTCTTAATTTTGCAGTTTTATCCAAAAAAAATTGTGCTTTTTTATAATTAGGGTTTAGAGTTCAAACAAAGCACATCTACCTACTTTACCTGTTCATCCATTACGGCTCATCCAATCTCACGATTTACTTCCCTCGACTGTGAGCATATTTGAACTGATACATACTTCTCCCAAAATCTCGGAAAGGGGAAATTGCGAAATGCTGCACACAAAATCAGAATCCGATATAACAAGCTTAGCTCCATCGTCGCCGTCGAGATCTCCGAAGAGGCCGGTGTACTACGTGCAGAGCCCCTCGCGAGACTCCCACGATGGAGACAAGTCGTCGTCCATGCATGCAACCCCCAATTTCAACAGCCCCATGGAGTCTCCCTCGCACCCCTCCTTCGGCCGCCACTCCCGCAACTCCTCCGCCAGCCGATTCTCCGGCATATTCCGGTCGTCGTCGGGGCGGAAGGGCGGCCGCAGCAAGCGCAACGACAAGGGGTGGCCCGAGTGCAATGTGATCGTGGAGGAGGGGAATTACGACGAGTTCGATGATGATAAGGCCTACACGCGGCGCTGCCAGGTGTTGATGGCGTTCTTGGGGTTTGTTGTGTTGTTTACAGTGTTCTGTTTGATCATCTGGGGCGCTGGGAGGCCATTCAAGGCTGAAATTGCTGTCAGGGTAAGGTTTTGCTGGTTTTAATGTGTGTATGTGTGTGTTTGTTTGGTTGTGTTGGTTTCGAGGTTGAATTCGGGGAAATTGAGGAATTCGGGGATTTTTGTTGTTGGAGGATATTGTTTTGATGTTATCTGCTAGAGAGTCAGTTTCTGCACTGGTTAAGACCTAATCTTGGCATAAACTGAGAATTTAGTATTTTACCAATACGGAAATTTTTGAGTTACTGCAAATTATAGTGATTATAGCTTGACTATAGAGTAAAATGAGAAAAATGCTAGATGTTTAACCTTGTTGCTTTTGTAGTTGTGATTTTTGATTAACAGAGTTTGCCTAGTTTGGATAGTGTTTGTGACAGTCGATGAGAAACAGATGTGTTTCTTTGACAATTAGTTGCAGATGTATCTAAGACACATTGATTGTTGCATAAATTCTTGACGTGGATTGGTAGAACTTTTAATTCGTAACCATTTTCATTGAACATGCTGGTAGGTAGATTAAAAGCAACTTGCATTTATGCTAGGCCTCAACTTAGCTAAGATGTCGAATCTTTTATTTGATCTCGACTCTTTACTTGATGGAGCCATGTCCCATTGTCTAAGATCTCAGAAGGGTGACTGTAATTTGTAGCTGAAACTCTGACACTCGAATGTTGTGTTCAGAGCTTGACGGTCAACAACATGTACATGGGTTCGGGTGCAGACTTCACCGGGGTTCCAACGAAGATGCTGAATGTGAATGGTTCCTTGAGGATCAGTGTGTACAATCCTGCTACATTCTACGGCATTCATGTTACTGCAACACCAGTCAATCTCATCTACTCAGATGTCGTTGTTGCAACAGGAGAGGTAGGCATCTACGACGCTCTCTGTTTTGCTTCTCCACGATTTGGTAGCTATTTAGTGCTTATCACTTGTATACCATATTCCAAGAACCATTTTAAACATAATGTAGGCCGATACACCACATAATTTGACAGATTGAACAATTTTGAGCATGTCGGATTGTGTGATCCTTCAAATACTCAATTCTATTTACTATCAATCTAATATATCACTCAAAGTAAATTTATTAGTATCCTCTTGCGATGCAGCTGAAGAAATACTATCAACACCGGAAAAGTCACAAGAATGTGGTGGTGCACATAGAGGGAACCCGAGTCCCCTTATATGGGGCTGCATCGAATCTAGTAGTTAAAGACGGCGGCGCCGTTCAGGTCCCACTGACATTGGAGTTTGAAGTGAGAACACGAGGCGATGTGGTCGGGAAATTGGTGAGGACAAAGCACCGGAGAAGAGTGTCGTGCCCATTAATCATCGATTCAACTAGCAACAAGCCCATCAAGTTCAAGAAGGATGCTTGCACTTACAGCTGAAGTAACCTACTTGAACAGGGCATCTGGTGATGCTGCTGAACCACATTTTGTATACTGTCCGAATTGTTACAGTTGAAGCAAAATTCTTTTTAGGAAATGTGAAACTTCCCATTTCGAAAGATGTGGTAATAAAATTGTGAGCTGTAAAGAATGTGAAGGTTGTGGTAACAGTTGTATCCTGTATAATATGCCAAGAAATTCAGTTCAGTTGAAAGCAATGATGAGTTTCTTAAAGGTTGGAGAGCAAGCCGTGTCCTCAACACGAGCCATTCCAAGGCCGCGCTTGAGCAAAGAAAGACCTTTCCCTTTGTGTCGACAAGTTTGAGGTAGTTCGAGAAGAAGATGTCAGCAACTCCAAAAGCTCTTACAGTTGCAACTCCGTGTGCTGTCTCGGACTCATAGTTCATAACGGGGGCTTTTGTTGTTCCATTTATCCTCATCAGCTCGCCTGCAGATCTTTGGTAGTATTCCTTACATGCAAGAACTGAAATTTTCAGACAATAATGTATTGATACAGGACTGATTTATGAAAGTGTAGCTTGAGGTTATATAAGTCTTACTTGGACATATTTTGAGGATGCAATAGCAAAAAATTCCCACAAATAGGGCTTGCCATGTGACAGAGGTCATAATCACAACTGTTGCTATGATCTCAGCTGTTCCAGCCAAATAACTAATTGGAATGCTAATGGGATATCAAAATCTAGTACACTTAAATCTGATGAGGCCTGATCAAGAATGCATGAAAAATATCTGATTCAAAAGATTGAGAATTTTGTAAAAAATCGAAAACTGAAGGTGGGAGAAGAATCATACATACACGCGTTAATATCCTCCCGACTGGGGTGGAGTCGAAGAAGAGCACACGGGAGTGTTGAAGAAGGAGTTGATGAAATCGGAGAACAAGGATTCGGAGGGTTTGAGGCCTAAGAAGTCTGTAAACAGTGACCTAAAATACACAAACACAACACTGATGATATTATAGTGTAAATTTTGACAACAAAGAGGCTGCTTTTCTGAGGGTTTTGAACTGAGAATGCTAGCCAGAAGCTTGCTGCAGCTTGAGTTGCCACGAAGCCAAACTGAGCCATCGAAGCACAGCAAGCGTAGAATGATTCGTTTGAGACAAAGATGAAATCTAAGATGGATTTCCACCCTATGACTCCAACTTCTTTCTCCTCCTCAGTCAGCTGGAATGTCGGTTTTATCACAATCTCCACCTCACTTTCTTCATTGCTGCAAGGCTTATCGCCTTTCATACGTTCCACATCATGCTCGTGTTGTTTTGAACTGGACGTGTCATCAAATGATCCCATGCTACTTCTGTGAGCAAACACGAGCTGCTCAAAGGTCGTCCATTCAATCAGAAGCGCCCCGTAGCTTCCTGATTGAATGACTAGCCTCCTTCCACAACATTGAAAAGCAAACAAAATTCATCAACACTGTCGTTACAACACGAGCAAGTTCTTTTTAAATTCATTACCAGAATATTCTCAACAGTAGTGAGAAACTCCACTTGATGAGTCACAAGAATCACTGTCTTCTTTGCTAGTGCAGTCATCACACAATCCTGCAGTAAAACTACTCAGTTTTTACTACAATTGCTACTTAAACTAAATTGTCATTTCTTACTTTGAAGAGGGCTGCATCTGTATGTGCATCTACTGCACTAAAAGGGTCGTCGAGGAGATAGATATCAGAGTCGTTGTACATAGCTCGAGCAAGCTGAACCCTCTGTTCTGCCCCCCACCCAGATTCAGCCCTCTTTGGCCTATCTCCTTGAGATCCCCATAGTGAAAACTCTCAAAATCTTTGTCTAGAGCACACACACTCTAACAGCCTCTTCGTATTTGGCCTTATCCTCGCCTTCCCAAAGAGTATGTTTTCGCGAATAGTCCCACTCTGGATTCAACAAGCCTGAGATACATAAGCCACTGATCCAACAACACTCACCTGCAAGAAAAAGAAAAAGAAAACATCGAATTTCTTTGTATTTCGCCTATAACTGCATGCAAAGTGACGATTTCCCAGCTCCAAGGCGCCCACAGACAGCGATCTTCTCCCCTGGCCTTGCTTGAACCGTGATATCACGCAGGGCCAAAGATGTCGTTTCACCATCCCAACAAAAACTACCTCCTTGTATAGAAATTAAAAACAAAAATCTCCTCTCCCACACATCTGTGTGTTTTCTTGTTTGAGCGCGTCTTCAAGCATGAACGCGTCTATCATCTCGAACGAGACCTTAACTTGGATCAAAGAGTACAGAGTGTCCGGTGTCAGCTGACGGGCTCAGCCATGGTCCTGAGCGCAGCCATGACAGTGAAGGCCATGCCAGCATCCAGAGGCGCTCTCTTGAACACCACGCACCCAAAGAAAATCACAGAGGACACAACTGTCGAAGACATCCAATACAAGACAGTGCTGTAATCTTATTGTAGTGATATTCAGACAGCCATTTGAACTCACTCTGCCTAAAAGATTGGACCAAGTTCTTGAAGTTATCCTCCCATGACTGCAGCTTGATGATCTTCATATTGTTGAGGATCTCAGAGAATGATCTCAACCTCTTGTCTTGAGCAGCCATGAACTCGGTCTGAAACCTCTGTAACATCTTTGCAAATATCACATATATATGTAGTAAGAAGCTGCATGTGTTGGTAAGGCTGCACAAATGTGTAAACTTAATAGTCGGAATCAAATTTCGGGATTGAGACTGAGAATTTGATGAAAGATTTCAAATAACTCGACGTGAATTACATTTGATGATGAACATCCTTTCGGAAAATAATTGAAAATAAGATTTCTGAATTTCAAATTCATTACAGAAGGAATCGGGCACAGACATGAAGGGAATCCAACCTCTAAATATAATCAAATTTCAAGTACTAGAAATCTGAAATCTCTTGTTTATGAGTCTTGCCAAGAATGTAAAATGTAGATAGCAAAACGAACAAAATAATCTATTATGCTATTTCTTTTTCTGAATCGAATCTATTACAATATAACGTATTCGATACTCTTATTAAATTTGATATATCCATAATACTATTATTTCTAAAAAATGTCTCGTGTTTAAATTTACTAATGCCTTTATAGGTCTCTAGAGTTCAATCTGTCTCTTTTCCCTCCACTAAAAAAATATCACATATATATGTGGTAATTACATATATATTTATGTGTGTATGTGATTAATTAAGTTTTTATTTATTAGGTTTTCTTTATTCTAACTCTTAGTACATGCATCCCTACGTGATTTTTTTTCTAATAAATTAATATTATTTGTATAGTAATATTATAATTGTTAATAGGTTGTTTGAATCAATATTTAGTTCTGTAATGGCATTATATTATTTTACATACCAGATTACTTACTGATTGTAAATGATTATACATAGTTACCATGTTATAGACAATATATTGGTTAAAATAGCTTTATTATATGCATATTTAGCCCACTATTTATAAAATATATATATACCATCTTATAACAATCATAATTCATGGTCAGACTTTCAACAAAGGATTCATTCATATCAAAAAATATTGAGGGTATATTTGATCAATTTCTGTGACTTATTTTTTACTTTTTGTCCAGACAACGGAAAAACAAAGAAAAAAGACTGCAGTTTCATGAAAGATGGATTTTTGTTGCTGTATTCGGACAAAAATGTGCCATTGCCGTAATTTGCGGCTGCTTATGACAAATCAGGGTAAAATCTAAACTTTTTTTTTTTCAATCCTTAAACCCTCTAAACTCAAGCACGTTGCCGCATTAATTTCACACACTCCCACCATTTCACTTTCAAGTTTCAACTATATAAACTATCCAAACAACAGATCTCACACCAAAAAAGTCCCCATCTTTACTTCAAGAATCTTGTAAATTAACCTACAAATCACCATGTACAACCCCAAGTTCAGCTCAAGAACCCTTCTTCTCCCCGCAATTCTACTCCTTCTCCTCACTGCTGCAGCAGTTTTTTCAGAAAATGAAGATGCTGGTGATCTGGGCGACATTGATGAACTCATAGCAATAGACGATGAGCAAGAAAACGGAGAGGATTCGCAGCCCACAACAGCCCATTTTGAAAGTAAAGAATCTGGGAAGAAATCCGAGGTGTTGAGCAGAGCTCAGAGAGTAGTTCTTGAGCTCAACAGTGATACCGCAAAGAGGGCAATTGAGGAGAATGAGTATGTGTTGGTGTTGGGGTACGCGCCGTGGTGTGGCAGAAGTGCTGAATTGATGCCGAGGTTTGCTGAAGCTGCAAATGTGCTCAAGGGTTTAGGGAGTAGGGTTTTGCTGGCCAAGATTGATGGCGACAGGTACTCGAAGGCGGCTTCCAGCATCGGGATTAAAGGATTCCCAACTCTGTTGTTGTTTAGCAATGGCAGCTCTCAGCCTTACACCGGTGGATTTTCATCGTAAGCGTTTGATTATTGGTTTGTATCCTTTTGTTTTTGTTGAGCTTGTTTGAAAGGGTGAATGTGTAATGTGTTATTTGTGTGGTGTTTGATATATGAGTTCTTGAATTATTGCATTGCTAGGAATAATTAGCAGATTTTGGGACTAGCTTATGTTATTTCACTGAGTGTATGGTGTAATTGTAAAGTTTTATGGTTCCAATCAAGATTCTTGATTGAGAAGATTGTGATTGTGGTCGGTTCATTTGCATTGGTGTAGTCATTCTGGAATCATATTAATGTGTTCTGTTTGTGAATATATAGTATATACTGATATGGAGCTCTCTCTTGGTGACATTTTGTGAAAAGGGAAGAAATTGTGTTATGGACAAGGAAGAAGACAGGGGCACCTGTTATCGGAATAAGCTCAGTAGCTGATGCGAATGAATTCCTGAAGCAGCACTCGACGTATGCAGTTGGGCTATTTGATAAATTTGAGGTGCGTGGGTATTAAGAGCTCGAGTTATTTCAGAATATCGTTCTTTTTGCAGCTGATAGTTGATTGATTTATTTTTTATATCTTCAATCACATTTGTAATGGATGCCATGCGGTTGATATCTTTGTCTGACACATTGAGAAAGAGATCATAACTTGTCATTTCTTAGTCCAAGTTAATATTATTTGTATAGTAATATTATAATTGTTAATAGGTTGTTTGAATCAATATCTTTGTCTAGCACTTGTCATTTCTTAGTCCAAGTTACTTCGTGATATAGTCTTTAATTTATATTGAAATAGAAGAAATTGGTTAGTTAGGGTTAGTCTTTTGTAAGAATCACTTTGATTTCTTGCATGTGTGTGTTATTGATCTAGCTGGTGCAGACTTACTAAATCATACATAATATATTCAGGGACCTGATTATGGAGAATTCGTAAAAGCTGCTGCTGCTGACAATGAAGTCCAATTCATAGAAACAAGCAGTGCTGAGGTAGCCAAAGTATTATACCCTGTTGGCACACCAACTAAGCCTTTCTTTGGTCTTGTGAAAAGTGAACCAGAGCATTACACATCGTTTGGTAAGTTCATTTAGGGAAGACAGTTGTATCACAACTTCATTTCTAACGTGCAGTTTTGTATTATGTAATATCTCCAGAGAAAATATTAACATTGGAGAAACCTCCAAGAGAAAAAGAAAATGTGATAAAAAAATACCAATTATTGTGATGGGAATTTTACTTATTATTTGTGCACAAATTCTTCAGCTCTATGGTTTATCAATCTTGTTATTCAAACATATTATTTCGGCTGAAGGGGCGATTTTTGTGGCTTACAGATGGACACTTCAGTTCAGTTGAAATCTTGCATTTTTTGGAGAACAACAAGTTCCCGTTGGTTACTGTAATGACTGAGCTCAACTCTGCTAAAGTGTACTCCAGCACAAACAAGCTACAGGTTGCTCTTCCATCAATTGCAGATACTTTTTCTCCTGTTTTATGATTCTTCCTGTTTGTAAAATTCGGTCAGCTCATCTCTTAAAATCATTTTCAGTTTCTCGATATGAAGGATTAATATGTATGTTGGCTGTTGATTCTGGAGATCAACAGTACTAGTTCTGCCCAATACTCTACATGATAGATAAATGGGCTTGACTTGGAAATTAGAATAACTGAAGTAATTGAAGTTAATATCATCACCATACTATGTTTTGATAGAACTAATGTTACATTTATGATGTTATTACCAAAGGTGTTTGTACAATCATGGTGAATATAACTTTTGGATCCTGTTGAAAGTGCATTTTTAATCTCCCTTATGTTCGACTAGGTGTATGTCTTTGCTGAGGATGACGATTTGCAGAAGCTTCTTAAGCCATTGCAAGAAATTGCTAAGAAGCTCAAGTCACAGGTCGACCAAGCTGCAGACTTCTACTTTTAGTCTTTCTTTTTGCCATCACATATCTCTTAAAAGGTTCTTGTGATATTGCAGATGATGTTTGTAGCTGTAGATATTAGAGAGGAAAACCTAGCGAAGCCCTTCCTGACTTTATTTGGTCTAGAAGACTCAGAGGATACGGTGGTAAAGTCTCTAGTAATTCTTGCGTCTCCTTCTTGTACAATTCCTGGTTTAAATTTCTCTATCATTTCATACTTGTTTTGTCTGTAGGTTGTTTCTTTTGACTACAACAGCAACTCCAAGTATCTGCTAGAATCTTATATAACATCAAGAAACATTGAAGTAATGATTTTCTTCTCTTGTTTTGATTTTCAACTATCATGTATTTTCTCGTTCAATCATTATATGTATTGTGCGTTGCAGGAATTCTGTACTGGCCTCGTGCAAGGGACATTAAAGCCATACTATAAGTCACAAACAATTCCTGATAATGTGAGTTCTTGTCAATTAAAAGTTACTTACCTTGTACTTGCATATCTATTTAAACCGCATCTGCTATGCATTGATTCAGTTTTCTTCAGAAAATTGTACATAATTTGATGTTCACATCTGCAGTCCTGGGATTCTGCTTGAATAAACACTGTAGTCAGTATGTTCTGCGTTATCATTTTGGCTAGAGTGAAGCCGAGAAGGGAATGGAAGTGGATTTATAACTGCTAGATTATTTCGATTTTGCATGACTAAGTATATCTGAATAGTTTTGGTTGTTTTGTGAGTTTACATTATTGTGATTTGAAGATTTGGGTCTATATTTTGAAGAGTCATTCTTTTCATGTCTCCCAAAGAGGAGAAATTCTTGTCAATTTTTTTCATTCAGGTATGTTCAGTTTCCTTAACAACGTTAGTAACACGACTCAAGTTCTATTTACTGCAGAAAAACGCCAGCGTTCTGACTGTAGTGGGAAAGACATTTGATGAGTTGGTCGTTAACAATCCTGCGAACATTGTTTTGGAGGTTTGTTCAACTTCGGGCTTCAAAACTTTCTTTCTCGTGTTCTGTTTTTCATTCTTTGCTCCTCTTTCATTTTGTTTATGAGCACGTAGTCGCACAATTCCACATAACACAAAGGAAATTTGAAAAAGATTTATGAAGTTTTACCTCTTCAGAAATCTTGACACTGCTCGTCCTTTAGGTCCACACACCGTGGTGCATCACCTGTGAAGCCACCACCAAGCATATCGCGAAATTGGCAAAGCACTTCAAGGGGTTGGATAATCTGGTTTTTGCAAGGATAGATGCTTCAACAAATGAACATCAAAAATTGCAGGTATGATGACATCTCATCTACTTGTATCCTCAATTCTTATGGCATAACTATATGAATTTAGCTAGAACATTTCACCTTTGTATCCTCAATTCTTATGGCATAACTATATGAATTTAGCTAGAACATTTCATCTAACAGTTTTGCCTATGTATCTCTTAAAAATTGAAATGGATATGCAGGTCGAGGACTATCCAACGCTACTCTTCTACCCTGCAAACAACAAGTCAAATCCGGTATGCCATAGCTACGTATTCTTAAACGTTCAACTCCTTATAGTCGAGCCTTGTCTGTTTAACACGTCTGATTTCTCATGCACAGATCAAGCTCTCCACAAAGTCCAATTTGAAGGACTTGGCTGCACTTATCAACAAAAATTTGAAAACTCAAGATGACACGACCAAGGATGAACTGTAGCCAATTGCTGACTTACATTGTTGGAAGCCGATTTACCTCTTTGAGTTATACGACGGACAAAAGCCGAGATGATATTTGTAGATTGGACACAATTTGTGAACTTATACTGCAAAGAAACAATCTATATATATACACCTGTAAAATTTTGTTTGTAACAGGTCCAATGAGCATAAGTTTCTCTTTCCTATAATCAGTTATACAAGCTTGATAAATTTTTTGAAGAAATATGATTTCTGGGCTTCCAAGATAATATATAAACTTCATTTACAGTTACAGGCTATGGTGTTTCTTTAGTTGGCAAGTGTGATTTTTGCCCATAAATTTTTGCTGCATCTTTGTTTATCTATCTGGGAAACCGAAATGTACCTCTTATATGCTTTCTCTCTCTCTGTCAATTTCATTTTATCTATTTTTTACTTTTTTAACGTAGTATAACCAATATTTTCCAAATTAAATTCCCAGAATATTAACTTATGTAAATTTATCCTCGGTCGGTTTTTTCAAAGCTAGAAAACTAATTAGGATGGTAACGTGGAAATATATATTAAAAAAAAGTAATCACATTAAAAAATTTACATCAGTTCACTGTCATTTGACACTTTAGGAAACAAAATAAAATAAAATCCCAGACAGAATGTATCTATCTTTGACCCCTTAGAAAATATGAAGTGGTATCTATCTTAGGTCCATTTTTCTGGCACCAAGAAATCTAACACCATTTCCATCCGCCATGTACCACCGCGCCACCAATCACCGCTTCCACATTCTCACTCCACCCGACGTCACCGCTTAAAGCGTCATTGGAAAAATTGAGGGTTGATAGATTTGCATAGTTTAAGTATTTAACGGTCAAAGAGGATATTTCAAGATATATCGACATATTAACCCTTGATTTTAGTACTTATGTCATCGAGACTTAAAATATAAAGCTTCTCACAATGGAGAAAAACAAGACGAAAGTATAGTACAAAAGTCTGTACATGAAATGATCTTTTGAGGCAGCAACTAAGGCTTGTTGTATTCACAAAAGTTGTAAAACCAGAAGTCGTATCCGCCGTCAGCGTTTCCGATGATGTTTTCTATGCCAACCCAACCTGTCCAAAACAGAGTAACATAAACTCTCATTGCTCTCTTATTACCCTCAATGTTGGCCGGAGGTAAGATGAAAACAAGAAGGAAAAAAAAAACTGAGTGTACCTAGTGAAATCGCGCTCACAAAGATGGTGAAGGCGAGGGTGAAGATGATCAACGACGCCCTACCAAGTATGCTAACGATCTTCCTTACCACGTGCAGTCCCACCAATGCAGCAAAGGTAGCCACTACCACAAAATAAAGGGCTGCAAGAAAAACCGATGATTTTAACATGAACAAGAGTTAGCTGTCCATGATCAACATCATATAGTGAGGTTTCTCGACTTTCCAAATGTGGAAGAGCATACCGTAAGATGGAGGGAAACGCCTCAAGAGGTAGTATTGTATGACAGACATGGATGCAGAGAAAGTCATGATCAGTGTTGCTGTGGCACTCGAGACCTGCATTTCAAGAACTCGAACAAATTAGTTATATGATCAAGATTTTCTGGTTGAAAATATCCATCAAACGAAATCATTGTGTTGTAAGTTCCTCGATGGGTAAGAAAGAAATGCACCTGTGGTGGAACTCCTAGCTCAAGGAACAACGGACCTAAGATGAATCCTCCTCCGAGGCCTAGCAGACCGCCTACTACACCAGCTAATACTCCGCAGAAACAGCAAAGAATCAACCGGGATACTGTCCAATTAATTCTCGGTTCTCCTTTGGATGCAACCACGCTCCAACCCTTGTACAAGCAGACAGCCTGATATCCTGAGGCTCCAATAGTAACGGGAATCTACAGACAAAGAGAAGAATGATGAGCTGTGAAGAACCCTTAAAACTCCAAGCTACTTCAATGTGTATGGTTTGGAGATATTTACCTGCAATAAGGTTACTATCCAAAATGCAACTGAACAAGTGGTCATGAAGTCCTGGAGAAACGTGTTGATGTTATAGATGAAAATTTTGATAAACAGAAAAACAGTTAAGAGTTGACAGAATAATTCGAAGATATACCCTGGAGACGTGGAGCGAGAAGATGACGAGCCAGACAGCAACGAGAAAGCTGAGCTTCTTCCAGGATACGTTGTTGATTACTGAAACCTGCAGAGTTAGGCAATCTACTTCAGCAACTAATCTTTATAAGATGTTGAAGCTTTTATCTCATTACCTCTAATGGTTTTTGCTCGTTGAGATTCACTCGATTTTCATCAGTGGGGCCTGTTGGAAGAAGCTTGTATGGAGCTTCTTCACTTCCATTAGCTTGTGCTGAAAATTAATTAAAAAAGCATTAGTGCGTCCACGATTTTTTCCCTCGAAATATCCACCAGCATAAAGAATTCAAGAATCCGACTTACAATCAGATGCAAACCGCCTAGCAGCTTCCTGAAACGTGAAAGGAACGAGCAAACTGGTCAGCCTGAAGGTGTAACACAAACACTGAAATAAGTAGAAATTTTACAACACCTTCTTTATTATGGTTTCTTTCTTCCATGTTTCGACACCTTTGAAGAATGCCTTTGTCGAGGTAGCTATCAAATTGCAAAATGAATAAGCACTCTCGTTGAAGAGAAAAACGCAGAGTCGCATAGGCAAGAATCAGTCAGTTTACCTATGAAAAGAACTATGAGCAAGACAGTTACCATCCATTCTGCCAAAATCACATTGAAAAAAACTCCAATGCTAATACCAAGAATCAGCATTGGCTGGAAAAGAAGAGCTAAATCGTAATCAATTATGGGGAGATCGAGGGAAGGATGCCGGAGCTTGATGTTGTAATACACAGTAGCAAGTGCAGCACCGGTTATCATACCTGATCAAGAAAAACGACACTATGCTTATGTTTACTGCAGAGGCAAAAAAACAAAGGGATACAACAATAAGCACATTTTCAGCCATATACACACATTGATGTATCTATCAATCCGATTCCCATCAAACATATATGGGAACTAGTCTATGTCTAGCACTGGATCTTACACTTTGATATAGCAGTTGAAGTTTTCGGGTCGAACCCTATGATCAACGACAGCATAGGAACGAAAATGCCACCTCCACCAACACCTCCCACACTAGCAAGAGCAGCACCAAAGAATCCAACCACAGTACCAAGAACTATTCGCCATCCAAATTCAATATCCTGCAAATTCCAACCTTTATATCAACAAGTTGCTCAAATTTCTCACAATTTGAGCACTAAGTAATGAAATTTTATAAAAATTGTTGGATAAACAAACATCTTACAGGCCAAACAGGTCCGGCAAGCAAGTCTCTACTTTGCTTCAAGAAGCTGATTATTCTAGTGGAATAATCAGATTCCGAGGCACCATTTCCTTTTGTAATCACTTGCTCAAGATTCTCTTGAGCTGAAACAATCCCACAAGCTAAAACAAGTAAAGCAATCAAAATCAAAGCTTTTGCTCTCAAACCCTTGTTACATTCTGCTCCTATCTCAGCCATGAATTCCTCCAAACAAAACCCTACTTGTTTTTTCACCCTGTAAAAAAGATTAAGAATCTTCCTTGAAACCCATGTACCAAAATCAACTAAAGAAACCAAATAAACATCAAAATTCAGACAAGAAAAAATGTGGGCCGTTGACCTATCAGAGTGAACAAGCTCAACAACTGTGTGTGAAATTCTAACTTGATAATTTGGGTGGTGAGAATCAGAAGCCACAGATTCTATCTTATAGTCCTCAAAGATACAAATAATAATACAAAAACAAAATCAGAAGTGGCATGCAAACACGTTTCCCCCCTTTTTTCTTTCTACTCTGAAATTTTTTCTGCAGCAATTCACACGAATAAACAAACAAACACAGGCCTTTAAATATAGTTTGTCTGCGGTTCTGTTGCTCCAGTTTCTTCCACTATAAACAAAACGTATAAATGCAGTTTATCATGCTTTCCTTTTTCTCGTTGTTACTAAATTTCGAGCCATAAATGCATCTCGAAAAATATACTTATAGTATTTTTTGGTATAATGCAGAAAAAATCATGAAAGAATTAAATAAAATACAAATTTTTATAAATTTTTGTGGCTCAGCTCATTTATGAGCAAGCAATTGCAGCTCGATGCAGAAAACAGCTAAGTATAAGTAGTTGTACTTGCTTTTTACTACTATCATTACTATCATTTATTTCTCTTGTGATAGGTGAACTTGCTTATATTACATGTTTTTTCTAAATATAATTAACTATTCATTTCATTTTTGTAACTTCAACAAATTAATTTATCTCTCAAATTTGATCTTAATGTTTAAACACTTATCCAACTATTCATATATATTAAATGAAAACTTACTTGCCCTGTAATTTAAATCAACATTATTAATCTCCTTTCAATATAACTTAATTATTTTATAGTATAAAAGATTATGAACCCCATTTATTATGAAACGCGCATATAAAGTGAAATCCAACAACAACTATAATAGCAGCAGCAGCAGCAGCAGCAATAATAATAATAATAATAATAATAATAATAATAATAATAATAATAATAATAATAATA
>JAYDZE010454234.1:0-16226 GCA_034509125.1 Monilaria moniliformis
TTATTATTATTATTATTATTATTATTATTATTATTATTATTATTATTATTATTATTATTATTATTATTATGTTTTTGGGCATTTATTTCACTTATTTCCATATTGGTAATGCCATGCACTTTCATTTAATATTCAATCTACAGAATTCAATTAACTATGGGTTAATGAAAGGTTATGTGCCTGCAAAAGTTCCAATGACACTTGTATAAACATCTGTTCACCTAACTAGTAATTAGAAGTTTGTAAGTATACTTTATTCTTCCTTAAATCTCTACTTTAACTATCTAAGATATTTTATCAGAGTAAATTACACGACTTATCTGAAAGTTCAATTTGTTAATAGAACCAAGTTTGTAATTTACAGGTATATAATATATATTTGATTCTAAAAAATTATGTCTAAATTCAGAAAATTAAAGGACAATAGGTGATTGAATTGATTCTAATCTTCATCGCTCAATAATGCAGAAAGTAAAAAACAAAAATGTTGATGAATATTTTTTTCGAAAATGAGTCTTAAGAAGGCAAAAAGGTGTTGAAGCTCTTTGGCTTTCTTCTTCCACACCATCCTAATATAAACAGAAGAAAATAGAATAACCAATCGTGTAAGCAATGTATCCCCCCCCCCCCACCCCACCCCACAATCACTCGAAAGGTGGTGATGACTCGAAATTTCCCATGCCCCTCGTGTCATCAAATAATAGAATTTGTAGTATAATTCAAAATGGTTATTTTTTTCTTCCTTTACATCTCCTTACTGGTCCAGAAAGTGACGTGGAATATGTTTTTCCTTTCAACCATAATTGTAAAGGATAATGAAAAATATGACAATTAGTTCCCTATTAATTTTTTTCCATTCATATTTATAAAAAAAACAATTTCACAATTTCATCCTTTATGATTCATCATTTTCACTCCAATGAGGGTGAAAAAAGGATGAAATTCCTTTTTATAGTTAAAGAATTAAGAATGGAATAAGAAAGGATGTTCTATTTAGTTCAGAGACCAAAAATTTTATATAGTCTTCTTTTTTTTTATTTTTAAATATACCAATAAGTCAATATTAATTCAAAAAACAATGCCCAAAGTGTCAACAAATTAATAGTATTTTTATTGGCTTGGGAAAAGCTAAACACAAAAATACCATGAGTCTAATAACGGATCCAGAACCTGAAAATGGGGGGACGAACCTAAGAGCGACGCGCTTCAAAACATATTTTTGCACGACGTTTTCTTCAGTTTCTGACTGTCTCTCCCTATCTCATTCCTGCAACCGAACTTTTTCGCTCTCTGAGAGCTCCTTGAGTTGGTTCTAAGACTCAACGAGTTTGGCTGCCATGGCTGCGAGCTACTTATTCGCTTGTTTAGCCTCTTGCTAAGCTCTTCACTTTTATAACTTGCTTAAGCTCGATTGCCCAGAACAAACAAAAAATTTCATTAATGCTCTGCACATCTAATGGAAAGCGAACATGGGAAAAGGCGACTATGGCAATTTTCCAGTAGAGTTAGAAGAAATAGGCCATCAGAGAAGTTGGCCGAGTTGGCCGCCCCTCCTACCCCATGCATTGGCGAGTGCACGGACCATTACATAAAAAGAAAATATTCATTTGTAAGTTTTTAATTTTGCAAAAAATCAAAAGTTGAAGATATTATTACAATCATTTAAACAATCATAAATTATATGAAAGTTGGTGGTGAGTGCCGGATTCCATGTAGGTAGGTTGCATGTTAAGTGAGAAAGGGGCAGCCCAACAACGATGTAATAACATAATACAATCTTCAGTTCCGGTGCCTACTATCTGTTCGATGAAATTCTGTAGAGAAATTCATGGCGTCGTTCTCAATCAATTTACGAAAATCCATTCTTTGTCTTCCGTCGTCTCGTTTTCTTCATCACCGCACTCTGATTCTGCTGCCAATATAGTCTCCGCCGCCGCCTCGATTCTGAAGCACCACCGCTCGAAATCCCGTTGGTCCCACCTCCGCTCGCTCCTCGCCACCACCAAAGACAACCGTCTCACCTCATCTCAATTCTCTCAAGTGGCCCTTCAATTGCGCAATAATCCGCACCTAGTCCTCCGCTTCTTCCACTTCACCGTGCACCACTCTCTCACCTCTCATTCCCCCTCCTCCTACGCCACAGCCATTCACATTCTCTCTCGCTCTAGGCTCAAACTCCACGCCCTCAAGCTAATTAAATCAGCCACAGTTGCCTTCTCCGATGCTCAACCGGGAAGCTCTGTTGTAATTCTCGAGGCATTGGTAAAAAGTTATAGAGCTTGCGATTCTGCGCCCTTTGTGTTTGATTTGTTAGTCAAAGCTTGTTTAGAGTCAAAAAAGATCGATCCCTTCAATTTTGAAGTCTAAGGAAAGTGCTGTTGAAAACTAGCACTTTGAATTATTTAATTGAATCGGTGTCCAAGACCCGAAGTTGTTTTGCCGGATACGATTTGTATAAAGAAATCTTTCATCACGATGTTGATAATGACGATAACAGTAGGTCACATGGCAAGGGAAATTTTCCAATCTCGAACACGTTGGATGTGGTTATGGTTGGTTTCTACAGGGAGGGGATGGTGGATAAGGTGGAGGAGGTGTGGCAAGAGTATGTCAGAGTTGGGTGTGTGCCAAATATGTATAGTTTTAATGTGTTGATGACTACCTACTGTGATCACGGACGAATAGAGGATGCAATCAGAGTATGGGAGGAAATGGAGGATAAAGGCCTGAAGAGTGATGTAGTAGCGTATAACACCATTATTGGAGGGTTTTGCAGAGCTGGAGAGGTTGAGAGAGCAGAGGAGATATATAGAGAAATGGTGATGCAAGGTGTGGAGAGTACTTGTATTACTTTTGAGCATCTCATAAACGGGTATTGTGAAATCGGGGATGTTGATTCCGCGATGATGTTGTATAAGGATATGTGTAGGATAAAGTTTAGCCCAAGCAGTACTACTGTTAATGTTCTCATTAGGTTGCTTTGTGATAAGAATGAAATTTCTGCAGCTTCTGACTTTTGGTGGAGGGCTGCAAAGAAGCATGAGGCTGCTCTGGAGAGGGAGAATTACGTGAACTTGTTAAAAGGTTTGTGTGGAGAGGGTAAGGTGGAAGAGGCTTTGAAGCTTCAGGCAGAGATGGTTGTGAAGGGGTTTGAACCAAATGCAGATACGTATGGTGCATTTATCAATGGTTATGATAAACTAGGGAATGAAGCCATGGCGAGTAAATTGAGGAAAGAAATGCTTGATAAAGAAACATTGTCCGAGTAGAAGTTGGTCATATCATCAAAATATGAAGCACCTTGGTCCTGGTGGTTCTCTGTAATGCACTAGTTTCTGTGCTAAAGCAGGGGAGTTCTCATAGTTTGATCTTCTTGGATTTGTTCGGATTCCTTTTAATAACTTCCTGAATTTGTAGATATACATTTCCCTAGAACTATCTGGATGTTCTGGTTAGAAGTGAAGATGCTTCTTATTGCTGTATGATGAGTCTTTTGATAAGAACATAATATCAGGAGTTCATAGAGATGCTTATTGCTAGTGGTTCAAAGGTAATGCTCAAACCTTGTTATATAGGCCTTTTACTAAAAATGTTTCAAAATTATGAAGGAACTCTACCTGATTATGTTATTTGACACACGAGCATCTTTGCACCAGCAGTTGTTAGTATTGTTTTTTATGGTTGTATAATCTAAGAGCGCACTTTGCATCTAATATGTTGAAATATTCATGACTTTTTTTTAACGTATTATGCCTTGTTTGCATTCAAGGGGCCTTGCATAGAATATTCTTTATATTCTATATATGTTCTTGGTTGTGTAAATAAATTAATCAAGACTTTCTCAAACACATACTATCATTCCGCTTGATTTATTGAATAAGACTTCAGTATTACATCCATGGGGATCCCATTTATTATTGCTTTGCAGTACTACTTGACAACAGACGTTCTCAATTAAACATAGAAGTGATTGTTAGTAATCTTGTTCTTCACTATATACGCATACACGTAGAAAGTAGAATATTGATATCAAGTTTAGATGTGGAATTCTCGAGAGAAAACCTTTTTGTTACAGGGGTATCATAAAAGGGTCCTCTGTGTTTGGATGCTCATGGATACCTCCTATCCTGACATGCCTCGTTCTAGTTGGAAACTCTCGCGAAGAGCTGAGCCGTTAACCCCAAATTGGCTACAGTTTAAGGCCTTCTTCTCATTTTCAATGAATTCTGTCTCTGTTCTCCGTCATGCTGCTGCCTTTATCTTTGCTGGAATTTTAATGGTAAATGGTAATACTTGATCATTTTTCTGTGCCAAAGAAATCAAAATTAATAAATAAAGAATAAAGAAAACAAAATTGTTCAGAACTTATAAATAATAATGTAAAGATGTTAATCATAAGACTCATGCCACAACCTTCTTAGTATTCGGTAACATTGCCTTCACTAGGCACTAGCATTCACTATTTCTGGCTTTGGTAGATTCTCAATCCGTATCCAAGCATGGAAGTAGCCAAATATTGGAAAGAGATGATACCAGCAAAAGGATCCATGACAAGAAAGCCATTACTGCTGATATCTGATATCTGCTACAGAGTCTCGGGGGACAAAAGGATACATCAGCTTTTAGCAGAAGATCAACAAGACTTGCAGTTGAGCTCGCTGCTGCTAGTGTGAGAAAGGATAAGACCTATGAACATTAACTTTGTTATTGCATGACTTATCATATCTTGACATATTGACCAAAGAGTAGAAATTACCAAGTCCCCTATTATGATAACCATGAAAATGCCGGATTGATGTACGGGGAACTTAGCCAGGATGGAATATCCATCAAGTATCGCCAAAGTGAAACTCCATGGAATAGCCAAGCCCATGATTGTTACCGAAAAGCTGCAAGGACAACCATAGAAGTGGGCAGCTGAATTACTATATTAATCACTCTGAAAACATTTAGTCAGCTATATGACTATATGCTAGTTGCCCTTTCTATCTGAATATCTGAAAAGTTGAAAGCTCTTTTATCTGCATTCTTCACAGTACATATATTTGTGATTACTGCATTGTTTCGTGCATATTATTTAGACTGCTACTACTACTATACCACACTTGCCTATTTTTGTAAATAGGTGCTTGTATGGATATGTTTAAGGTTATCATTTATTCCTTGTTATTCACGGGGTTTCTCCTTCTCGAGCCTCATTACTGTGTGAGTTTTTTGTGCACTTGTCTTTTGTTACAGCATGTGAGTTTACATATATGGTTGAATGTGATCACTAGCTGACATATGCCAATACATGATGAACTTCGGCTGTTAAGGTCCTATTGCATAATACCTCAGCAATATGGAAGATGACTGTATTGATTGTTATTATGATACAGGTATAGACACAAGGATGCAAACATTTGACAGAGTGTGTAGCTAAAGAAATTACCAAAAGGCTGTGTAGCTGTAGAATCCAACTCCTAAAGACATGAAGACCATAGACGATGAAGAGAATACAACCTGGCCAAATCTCAAAGCAATGCTAGCAGTTGTTCCTAAAGACCCTGGTACACTTTTCATTGCTATATGCTGTGATCGCAAAGAATCTACTGGTGTTGATTTTCTGTCTGATTATTGCCTTGTTCTGTATACCAGCTCCTCATGGTTTTGCCACCAACAAAGTTTCACCAAAACAATCATTGCAAGTTTTGAAGGTAAGATCAACTTGACATGTGATTGCTAGAATTCCCAGGAATCGGGTTTTCATCATTTTCGCGATTTCTCGATTCCAAAGAGCATGAGTGCTACTTGGACAAACAAAGTTGGTGGGAGATTTTGTGGTAAGATAAAATAAGGGGGTTCACGTTTTGTATTACCATCTCATCTTACTTATTTCTTTCTTAACTACATGGATGGCTCGGATTCATCTACTATGTATTGTTGTGGAATCTCTAGTTGAATAGTTGAATGGATACAATTGTTTTTAATAACCGATTGAAGAGTTTTCAAAATTCTGTGGTGTGAATGGAATCTGATATATAAAATTCGTTTCCTAACTATAATTTAGTCTGCTACACTGTTTGATGGATGAGGACGAGGAAGCCATGCATTCTGTGTGAGCTCTGCCGACAGGCTACCTCGTCTAGTACTTCACATGGTAAATGAGTATAATTATATGTATCCATTATATGTATTTGGATTTTGAGTAAAAGGTATTGAGATAATGGCATGTGATATCATAAATGTTTGTGGTGTTCGGACTAGACAAATGTTGCTTTGATTAAATGACTTGAGAAGAGTTAAGACTTGGAGTTGAGAGTTGTGGTTTGGATGTGGCTAGGCACCCACATTGCTATTGGTGGCAAATGGGACCAAATATGTTGGGCACTTGTCAAACGTTTGCTTGATGGAGAGGGATATATTACCTCACCATCTTTATCCCAACCATTGTTTTTGTTTGGCATGGGAAAACTAATTAGAGAGAGAGAGAGAGAGAGAGAGAGAGGTTCATTTATAATTTATTGCACTCTTCTCAATTTGAAAGTTCAGTTGTAACTAATGGACATGGATGACCATTCGTGGCCCAATGAATAAATTATTTCTTACTATTTCTAAAGACGAAACATCCTTTTTTGAGGAAACTTTCCCCTTAAATTCATAATATATCAATTGTCAATAGTTTCCAAACAAATTACCCTGAAAATTTTAGCAAAATTGCATGATAAAATGAAGTCAGTCGAAATGTCCATATCTTTGCATTTCTATTTTAATTACATGCGTCATATCATAAGTTCAGTTAAAATTAGGATTGCTTATTCGGTCGGTTCTTTACCGACCAAATGATTAGGATAGGAAATGGACCGAACCAAATTAATAATTTAGTTAAATAACCGGTTCCAAAAATTAAAATTTCTATTTTGTTCCAAATGGAGTTTGAGCCCCTAATCAATTGGACAAAATATAAAGCACATTATCCACTACACCATAAATGTTTTTTATAACATGTTATGATCATTAAATATATTTATTAGTAAAAATATGAAGAAAAAAAAATTCTAACTATAATTTTCTACTATTCCCGGACTCAACAATCGAACAAACAATCGACAAACAATAACTATCTGAACAAAAAAGGATTATAGAGGAATTAAGGATTAATGGCTGCAAATAATCTTCATCATCTTATGGGCTGGCTACACACTAACTCACACGACAATCACACACACACAATTACATATGCAAATTAATTCACATTCTTAAATAAGGCACATAAATTGTTGCTTGACAAAAACGCGGAAGGAAAAGAATTGGTTGCAAAAAGCAAATAAGTTGGAATAAACTACAGCTTCGAACTTCCTCACTCCATAGTTTTCAAGAAGTAAAAATATAAAGCTGTAGAGCAATTTTAGACCAAAAAATATCAGTCATCAACTCATCACCTAGCAGACAAACAGATAGACTTAAAGCCAAAAATAATAGTTGTCACTTGTTACCAGGAAAGCGGGAGTGGAGTGAGAGCGGGCGATCGAGAAGTGAGAGCAGGAGTGAGCGAGCTGCACGCGAGGGAAGAGAATAGAGATGCGAGAGAAGAATGGACAGTAGGATTTGAGATGTAAATTTACAATTTAGGTGAATTCAATTCGGTTCCTAATCGGTTATAACCAATAATCAAAAAATTTCTAAACCCCTAACCGGACTGAACTAAACTAAGTCTGACGCCAAAACTGAACTTGAAAAACCAACATACGACATTAGAGTTCAACTACGCAATCAGAAAATAAGAAATATGATTTCGAACAAATATGCAGCGCAAAAGGTGACGCGGTACACCCACTCTGAGCTCACTAACCCAAAAACATTTTTAAATAAAAGGGGCGAGCACAAAAACGTATTTAGTAGTGGGTAACATGGAATATTATATTTTAGCCCAAACGTGTATACATCGTAGGAAAGTGATATTCAAATCAAAAGTCGTCTCACCGATATAGAATTGCTATTCATCTACGACCTAAATAACTATAAACTACGTGCCTAACCAACATGCAATATAAGTATTTGTTCAAAATCCATAAGGATTATAAACTACATGTCTCACCGACATGGAATATAAGTATCCATTTAAAATTCATAAGGATTATAAACCACATACCTCATCAGCAAGCAATATAAGTATTTGTCTAAAACCCATAAGGATTACAGACTACATGTTTCACCAGCATGGAATATAAGTATCCGTCTACTATAATTCGAAACTCCATAAAAAGAGTGGAATGTAATAGAAGCAATTGTGGAGTAACTCCGATCAGGCGGCGTCCAACAGAGGACAACCTCATCATTTCGGAAACGACTAAAGGGATAATCAAAAAGATAAGAGGTCATCGGAGATGTTGTTCAAAATGCAATCAGGTAGACTTCAATTGAAGAGACAATCAAAGGAACCAACAGAAGTATAATTCCGATAAGGAAATGGAAGGCACAATCGATGTTAGTGGGCTGGTTAGATAACGCCAGAGAGGTGGTGAAATCATCACTCTAGACGAGCCAATCAAAGCTCAATTGGATCGATATTTGCCATAAAAGAACTGGGGACAACTCTATCGATATGGGTAACCCACATGCCGCCTTCGATAGCAGTGGTGGCGATGATGTCGCCGCGATAAATAGAATGACAATGAAGGTCGGTCAGAGAGAGAGTGACAACCATAGGATACGCAGGAGAAATAAGGAAGATGCAGTTAGGGTTAACTCGACTAGGGACGGCAAACCCTTTAAAGGTATGGGGTTTGGTTATTTACAACCAAATCCTCCATTTTCTGCTAATTATAAGAAACTCCCATGTACTTCCCTTTTTGTGTGATCAGACCCCGTGCTTTGCGAAAATTCTGAAAGTACGAAAAAATATATCTATTGCATGTACAAGCCCAAAAGTGTGATAAAAAAGACAATGAGTGGATATTTGATTATGGTGTCAGTGATACAATGACGTATGATGCTTCTGACATTCTTGAACCGTCGCGATCCCGGAAAACCCGTGTCTATACTGCTAGTGGGGAACTGACTCCAGTTCAAGGAGCTGGAATGATAGAAATCTCATTGTTCTTGAGAATATCTAATTGCTTATATGTTCCATCTTTATCACACAAATTATTATCTATCATTCATGTCATAAATGAGCTAAATTGTACTTTGCTAATGCATCTTTATTTATGTCTATTACAGAATATCTGACATAGGAGATTATTGGACATGGCGCAAAGTGTTATAGAATATATTATGTGGACGAGATAGCTCAAAAAGGTACTGTGATGTTGGCTCCCAGAATCTCAAACCGAGAAGTTTGGCTTTGACATCAACGTTTGGGACATCCTTCTACTATATATTTGAAACTTTTATTTCTCAAATTAGTTCAATCTCAATATTTGAACTATGACACATGTATCTTAGCCAAAAACCATAAGCAGATATTTTTTGCTCGAAGCCTTAGCCAACTCAATATATCTCGTCAACTGTCTCCCCACCAAAATTCCAGACCTAAAAACGTCTCTTCAAACTCTTTCTACACTAGCCAAAATACTGTTAGCCTTTACCCTCCAACCTAGAGTTTTAGGTTGTTCTATTTTCGCTCACATCCCCAAACATGAACGAACCAAACTCTTTCCATGTACAATTAAATGTATAGGATATGGGTCAATCAAAAGGGGGTATCAGTGTCATGAACCCAAATTTTATCACATGTATGAATTATGACGTCCATGAGACTGAACATTTCTATCAACCACCTTAGCAGTCAGGGAGCGAAGGAGAGTGATAGTGACCCACTAAGCTGGTTGCCGATGTCAAACCTAGCACCGGAAGCAGTTCCAACATAAAAGGTTAACAGTGTCGCTGAGCCAACTTGAGAACTATCGTACAGTCCATAGAATTCAGTGACAATGTTATCAACTCCTGATACCCAAAGTAAGGAATTCTGTAACTGTTGATACTTCTATTTTTAAACCTATCAATGATATCCCAGACATCAAAGATGAGAATGTAGAACTGGATAGTGACCCAGATGAGAGTGCAGAAGTGGATGGAGATATCGGGCAATATGTTTTGCCACCGAGAAGTAACAGGGGTGTCCCACCAAAGAGATATACCCCCAAGAAGATTGCTCGAAGTCACGATATTCGATGACTAACATAGTTAGGGGATGCCTTCCTGAGATGGCTCGAACTTTTGAGGTTGTCCTTTATGAAGAATGATAAACTCCCCAGATAGTAGATGAGGTTATGAAATCCAAGCATAGGAGAGATGTGATGATGATTGAGATGAATGTGTTAGCCAGAAACAACACTTGGGAGAAGTGTGAACCAAGGTTTAAATAAGCAACAGAGGGGCATGCATTGAGGCGCGCCTCATTGCATTGCAGCACCAGACGTTACAAGGCGCACGCTTTGGCTGGTTTCAGGAGGCGGACGTATTTTCGTTTGAGGCGTGCGCATTGATACAGCACCGCAATGTTGCTTTTGAGCCGTTAGCGGCATGGTGGGGTTGGATTTGAAAAGAGGCGTGTAGGGTTGGATTTGAAAAGAGGCGTATGGTAGGGTTGGATTTGAAATGATTTTAAAAAAGAAACCCTAAATTATTTACCATCTATATAAACCCTAAAGTTTTTATCAAGATACCATCTATATAAAGAGCAGAGTCTACACAAAAGAAATAGCAACCTTATCAACTAGGAATCTGGGATTACACACGAGAAGTTGCAGGCTTGCATAAAAGTGGTTGTACATAGATTTGAATTTCTATTTTTTTTTATTTTTTTTTTGCTTTTTACAATCTATCTTATTTAATATTTGTTTTACTGTACAATTTTCTATATATGGAGAAGGCATCGTTTATTTCTTAATGCATGGTGTACTGTACAGTCTTTTTTTATATATAATATTTATGGGTTAACAACATGTTATGCAATTATGAATGATATACAACATGTTATACAATTATTCGGTGGTCAACTTTAGTGCGCTATCCAATTAATACAACCTATTATGCAATTATGAATTATATACTATACTTAATATTTTATTATTTATAGTTTGGACTTCATGGCTCATGTAATGTAATGATATACTATAATTTTATTATTTTGTATTCAATGTAATCATTTAATTATTTATTATTTATATTATTTTGCATTTTATATGTAATCATTTAATTGTTTATTAATTATATTATTTTATATTTCATGTAATCATGCAACTGTTTTATTTTTATTGCATAGAAAATAAAATGAATAAAAATAGAAAAGATCTGGCTTGAAAACATGGAATACAAGTGGAAGGGACATGGACTACTGGAAAAACTATATTTATTAGACTTGTAACTATTGTGATACACAAATAAAATGAGGAGTTACGAGACTGAAGAATCATCTTGCCTGGACTCATAAAGATATTAAACCATGTCATAAAGTACCACCAGAGGTGAAAGAGAAAATGAAAGCTTATTTGGGTATAAGAACTAAAGCATGACATTTGGCACAAGAAAATTTTGATTTCGAAGTGCATCACATATCGTATTGTGGTGCTACCGGTAGCGGTCTTGGAGTAGATGAACATAGTCCGACTCCAAGTTTAATTCTAAATTCTTAAAGTTTTTTTTTTCATTTTTAGTAACTTTTTTGATAATAAATTCAGTATTCTTGTTAGGGTATTCCGTATTCATATTTGAAGAATCTTAAAATCACAAAATAATTTCAGGTGCAGTTTCCACTTGTCACATTAGAGGTCCCATGGATAGATTTATGGTAACTAGAGATGATGTTGAGATTCTATCAGGTGGAGTTGATGAACCTGAACCATAGGAAAAAGTACCTCACAACGGCAATAAGCATAGGAAAAAGGTTTGTCTAGACATTGGACGATTCTTTTTTTAGAATGGTCTTGCTTTTAGTGTGGCGAAAATCCATCTTTGATAAATATTCTTCGCTCAGTTGTTGATTATGGACTTGGGCTAAAAGCACCTACAATGTATGAATTGTCGACGTGAATTTTGAAAGATGAAGTAAATACTACAAATAATATGATCGAGGGCATTAAGAGATCTTGGGCAAACACTGGAGTGACAATCATGTCTGATGGGTGGACAGACATACGTGGGAGACATTTGTTAAATTTTTTAGTTCATTGTTCGGTGGATACTATCTTTTTTAGAAGTCTGGATGCGTCAGATGTTATAATAGATGTTGATATGCTTTTTAACCTTTTAGATGATGTAGTTGAAGAGGTCGGAGAGGAATATGTTTTGCAGGTTGTTACCGACAACGCTGCTGCTCATAAGAAGACGGGAGAAAAATTGATGGAAAAAATGAAGAGTTTATACTGGACACCGAGCGCTGCCCACTGCATTGATTTGATGCTTGAAAAATTATATAAGTTACCTCAACTTGCAAATGCTTATCGTAAAACAAAGCAAGTAAGTAACTTTATCTATAATCATGGTTATGTTCTAGCTTTAATGAGAACTTTTATAGGGAAAGAGCTGACTCGTCCTGCTCCAACAAGATTTTCCATAGCGAATCTGACTATCCAGAGTATTATTGATAATAAGGACGGTTTGGAACTATATTTACCTCTACTAAGTGCAAAAGTTGTTCTTGAGCAAACGAATCAGAAGGGAAGAAAGTGAAGGAAATGATTGTAAGAGATATTTTTTTTTGGAAAAATTTAACCTATTCATTGAAGGTAACAAAATCTTTAGTTGGTGTACTAAGACTTGTTGGATTAGAAGAAATGTCGGCTATAAGTTTTCTCTATCAAACAATGGACAAAGCTAATGAAGAAATTGCAAACAACTTTAATGGGAATTTGTCAAAATACATAGAAATATGGATATAATTGATGAAAATGGGACTTTCAGATGCATCGAGATCTCCATACGGCTGCATATTATTTGAATCCTAAGTGTAGATATGAACTCGATTTCTCAAATCATCTGGAAGTCTAAAGTGGTTTGTACAATTGCATGATGAGACTTCTCTCTGATGTGAAAAAGAGATCTGATGTTCATTTGCAGCTTGATAAATTTAATACAAAAGATATTCTATTTGGTCGTATAGAGACAGAGACGAATATAAAAAGGCTAGCACCCGGTAAGATTAAAATATGTAATTACTTGGTATTTCTTTTATAATCAATAAAAACGTGTCACTTATTAACTGTTTTACTTTTATAATCATGGTTTGAGCTTATGTAGCACGTTGGTGGGCATCTTATGGCGTTTTTACACCAGATTTGACAAAATTTGCAATTAGGGTGCTAAGCTTAACATGTACTTCATCAGCTTGTGAGAGAAATGGTCAACCTTTAATCAAGTGATAACTTATAAGAATTGATCTACAAAGTAACATCATTATTTTCTATTATCATGTAGTTTTTTTTTTAATTTGAATTGTATTTGCTAGCTATTTACATATCATTATAATTTTCAGGTACATACATAAAGAATGAATATGTTAAGTACTACAAAACTTAACGATCTAGTGTTTATTATGTACAACAGAAGATTAAAGTTGAAACTACAAACAAAGAGAATTAAAGCAGAGAAGAAGAACATGTTAGATACATTAGTTGTTGATGATATTGATAGTGAGTATGAATGG
This sequence comes from Monilaria moniliformis, assembly GCA_034509125.1. Classification (NCBI taxonomy): domain Eukaryota; kingdom Viridiplantae; phylum Streptophyta; class Magnoliopsida; order Caryophyllales; family Aizoaceae; genus Monilaria; species Monilaria moniliformis. The sequence continues at coordinate 13,628 of JAYDZE010454234.1, forward strand.
TATGTACCTCCACCAAATGGAGTGACGGAAAATACGAATGAAGATGGGGAAAGTGGAAATGGTGCGAATACAGAATCTCTTCCTGCAGTGAATTGGCAAAATGATCTAGACGAGCTAGACATAGAAGCTCTTCAACTTGGGATTACACAGGGAAGTGATGAACCACCACAAGTATTAAAAAGAAAAGAGAATACAAATAGGGGACGAGCTCTATTAAACGAGTAAGATCATCTAAATGTATTCTAGATTTCTAGTAATAGTTTTATTCTTTGTATTACTCGTTTCTACGCTTATTAATGTATTGTTTGTTTTCTATGTCTAAATAGGAAAAGGAAATATGACTTTTACAATGCATCTATTTAGTGAAGAAGATGAACAAGAATTCTACAACTACAACAATTTAGAATCAGGGTCGGATGAAGATGAGGAAGAAGATGACATTGAATTAAGTGACGAAGAAGATGATTGACTTGAGCATGTTTAAATTTGAAGTTCATACTCTTTAGCAGTTTTTAATTTCATATTTTGAGATACTATTTTGCCTTTAAGTGGTGGTATGTTTTGGATTATAAGGTTTATTTAATTATGAGATGTTATTTTTTATGAATAAGATATTTATTTATTAGTATATACATTTTTACGCCTTGAGGCACCGCCTTGCGCATCTGGGGCACCCCGCCTCAAGTCTCGAAAATGTAATTTTAAACCTTGGTGTGAACTGCTAGAATGGAAGAGACCAATTGGATGTCGATGGGTTTTTCACCATTAAAAGAAGACCTGATGGTTCATTCAAGATATACAAGGCACGACTTGTAGCAAAAGCCTATACTCAGACCTATGGAGTGGATTACTCGAAGATGTTTTCTCCAGTAGTCAAAATGAATATCGTCAGAGTATTACTTTTGATTGCTGCAGACAAGGATTGACCGTTTATCAATTCGATGCACAAATGTCTTCTTACATGGGGAATTGGAGATGATGAGGTATGTCAACTGAAGAAAACACTATATGGACTAAAATAATCGCCAAGAGTCTAGTTCGGGAGGTTTACAAATGCAATGAAGGGATATGGATTTCAACAGAGTAATTCAGATCACACTTTGTTCCTGAAGACTTGAGGTGATCGTGTACTTGTTTAATCATTTATGTCGATGACATAATTATTATAGGAGATGACACATAAAAGATCGAAAGATTGAAGAGAAACTTGTTTAATGAGTTTGAGATGAATGATTTAGGGGCACTGATGTTGGATTGTAAACCAGTTGATACGCCCATCATGTTGAATCATAAATTCCGAATTGTAGAAGATGCTGAATTGAAAGATCGAGGGAGATATCAACGCTAGTATGAAAACTAATATATCTTTCTCATACCAGAACTGTTATAGCTTATGCACTTGGAGTAGTGAGTCAGTTCATGCATCGACCTCAAGCTGATCATCTTAAAGTTGCGCCCAGAATTGTGAGATATTTGAAGGGCACAGTTGGATATGGAGTACTAATTAGAAAAAAAGGCACATGGAAGTATATGGATATACAGATGCAGAGTGAGCCAGTTACCTAATGGATAGAAGATCTACAGTCAGCTATCTCATAAAATCCGATTCAACATGATCTAATCAATCATATAAAGATAGACAGACATTTCATCAAGATTGAAGGCGGTAGTAGAGTTGTCGTTTGTTCAATTTGAAAGTCAGTTGGTTGCTATCTTGACAAATATATATTGTATTCTTTCTTATTACTGTAATTCAAAATTTTATATAAAGAGTGTAATGTAATAAAATAGAAGCAACTCAATACAATTGAACCAATTTCCTCAATTCAACACGAGTTCACAGGACCACATGTCCCATCTACTACAATTAGGATTTTAATTAATTTATTTTTTTGGACTGATACATTATAAATGAGATAATATAAAATTTTTGAAACTTTATTAATGAGATGAATGGAGCATATAACCAAAGCATTTTAAAAGAAAAAACATTCAATTGTTGATAAGCACGTAATCTAGTTTCGGAAAGCAATCTCTAAATAAATGTAAAACCCAACATAATTAAATAACGAATAGTATTCGATCTGATATCCTAAACTTAATTACGTGAACATTCAACAAAATTCAAAATACTAAACAAATTAACAAATTGAAACACTTCCCATACCAAACAATTTTAAACTAAATCTAAATATATGCTACAAGTTAAATATGAGAGACCGATAAGGAAACTGGTATCTATAAGTTTTAAAACATGAAGAGAAAAGCGGCACTTTTTTTTCAGAGTAGTGCATCTTCCTAAAGCAATGTTTGTCGGAGAAGTGCATATCGCATGTCCGATTTATAGTTTTGAAGGAAATGTCAATTTAGATGAAAATACACCCATCATGGCAACAGTTCAAATATTTTGAATTGACTCAATATCGTATATTATACAATAATTTTGCTGTTTGATGAAAACAACAGTTTATGTATTATTGTGTCTCAAAATAAAACACTAACTTCAAAGTAAAAAACAAAACAACTGGCCCATGCAGGTTTCGAACCTGCGACCTTCGCGTTATTAGCACGACGCTCTAACCAACTGAGCTAATAGGCC
>JAYDZE010454345.1:0-14492 GCA_034509125.1 Monilaria moniliformis
GCACGCTTCGGCAGTAGTGAGGGATAGAGGTGGTGATATGTTCGATCTCGTTCATCATGTGTATCGCAAAGATCTTTGGTTGCAACAATATTCTGGAGGATGGGTCACTAAAGACCTTGATGCGCATTTAACACCAATTTTTGGAGATCAGCAACACGGTGAAAGTGAATGGAGTCTCAGATGATACAATTTGAATGCGACTGTTTCCCTTTTCCCTAAAGGATAAAGCCAAACAATGGTACCAAACTCTAGAATCTGGTTTAGTTCCTACATGGAGTAACGTTGAAACTAAAGGCTGAAATCACCCAATCACACCAAAGAGATGAAGAATCCATATATGATGCTTGAGAGAGACATAGAGAGTAGTTGGTAAAGTGCTCAAACCATCAAGTGTGCATATTCTACCATGGATGCAATCTAGAGGTAAAAGAAATTGCTATATGCTACAGTTGGAGGTTTACTCCTTAACAAGGGACACAAGACATCCATTCGAGTCATTGAGGAGATAACTACCAATATCTATGAATAGCCAAGGGAAAGATATGTGCAAATCATGAAGAAAATAGGTGCAACTTCAAATACCGACCCTGAGAGCTTGATTGTGGCACAACTTGGTGCTCTAAACACTAAGATAGAGAATTTCACTCAAATAAGGATAGAGCCGACAAACTGACAACAACACGCAGCCTAAGAAGTCAACTATATGAATCAACTAGGACAACAATGGAACTACAATAGTTACCGCCCCAATCAAGGGTTTCATCAGTATTATTCAGGTAATCGTTCACATCCCAACTTGTCATATGCAAATCCAAACAACATTCTGCATCCTTCACCCGGATTCTCGGTAACGAATGGAGTGGTCGATGAGACTGAGAGGCCAATGATGGAATTTATTGAAAATAATGAAAAGTATATGGGAAAATTAGAAAATAGTTTTGAGAAGTTGGACACTATTGTAGGGAGGCAACCCAACATTTTTTTTAGTTTCTCATTTTATTTCAGTTTTTTCAAGTCTTTGAGTTTACTTTTCTATAGGAAAATGTTTATCACACGGACCGTGCCTTAGCCATGGCTCATGGTATAGACCGCGTGCCTCAATTTGAACCAAAACAAGATTACAAACCGTAGTCGACACACAGACCGTGTGTGAGTCATGGCTTGACGCAAGGCCCGTGTTGGAAGACAGACACAACATATCGAGGCATACACATGGACTGTGTTTGAGCCACTGTTTCACACATGGACCTTGTCCAACCACGGCTAGGGCAAAATTGTGCGGTTCAAAAGATAAGTTTCTCCATCATTCTTCCTCACTTCAACTTTTACTCTCAAGCACACACACCACACACAAAATTGTGCTATCTCTTTACCTTTTTCTCACTTAATTGCACCCACTCACCCACACAAACCACAAATTCATCCCCCAATTCCCAACCATATCCTTTATCATAAGCATATCAAATTCTAAATTTCATTCAACATCAAAATGTACAATTTTTCTCACTCTCTTGATTTAATTGAAGCAATTGGTGATGAAATTAAACATAAACATGGGTATATCAATTATGTGTTTAATTTGCTTATTTGGTTGTTAAAATCTTTTTGGTAATTGTTCAAACACTTGGTATGCATATGGAGTTGGAGGCAATTAAGCATGATATTTCGCTTCATTTTACTCAGATTGTTTCCTCTTAAATTTGTTGTGTGGATGGTAGTTAATCTTAACTTGGAGAAAAATAATTACTTATTCTTTTAACATAGTGTGAAGATTAGAATGCCAATTTTTATACATTGTTGTTCATTGATGGTTAAAAAATCATTCTTTATGCCTACAAATAGAATGGGCAGATCATTACATGAAAAAAAATCTTTTCTGGGGATGATTCAAGTTGGAATCTTTATGTGAATTTGCTTGTTGATTGTTTGGTCTATCTTATGGGTAATAAGGCTATCATGTGAGAATGTGGAATAGGGTTTGTCTATGCTAAAACTAGGTTCTTGTGGCATAATAAGATTGAAATTTTGAATGACACTATAGTATTTGTTTGGATATGTCTAGGTACTTTTAGGAAAATGTCGAGACGTGGACATAGGCTTCCCGCGGACCCGAGCCACCCGTATTTTGGAGTAGTTCTACACGACTCCAAACATAAGGCCACTTGGGACAAACTGGTCAAGCTCGTATTTCATCCCTCCTGGTATCCTTATGACAGAGTATTGAAGATAGTTGGGATTTGGGATAGCTTTTGGATGTTGTGTGCCCAAGGAGGACTCACAACCATCTTCAGGGATCAATGCCATCCTATCGGTGAATGGCCCTCGAGTTCCTATCAACAAACACAAGATGATCAGTTGGAGGCTATGGGCTATCGGTTGGACAATATGGACAACCTTTTGTATACATTGGAGGTAACAGTCAACACCCGATTCGATGTTTTCGATGGTCGTTTCAACACCATCAATGTCAACATAGCAATGATGATTCAAATGATGCAACAGTGAAGTCCTTACCCGCCACCTTCGCCTCAAGAGCAGTGGTTAGTCTCTTTAAAAATTCACCACTTTCCCAAACTTAGCCTTTACATGGCTTCGACTAAGTTTGGGGATGCCCTTGGTGGATTTTTTAGGATTTTTCTTTATTTTCTTTTGTTTTTATTGAGTTTTCTCTATTTAGTGTCTTTTTAGGTCTAGTTTCTTATTTTATGTTTTGGTTTTGTCTTGAAATGTATAATTTTGTCATTATGTCTTGATTATTTTGAAAACTTGTTTGAGAGAATTTGATAAGTTGCCAGTGATGTAAATTGTTCTAAAATTGTCACATAACTAATGGTTGATGAGCTTGATTTAGAGATACGTTGCAGTGAATGACTTGTTTGCCTTGATTCATGATTATGATACTTAGCGAGATTTGAGAATAAAATTTCTTTCATGTGTGAATTGATTAAATACATGTCTTTAGTTTCTAAAACTTTCTCAAAATCTACTTAAGTCTGCATATTGAATGTGGAGATAAAAATTGAAGTTAGATCGTCCTTCTTAAGCCATTTTTATACTAAAAATTGTTCTATTACTCATATTTTCCCTAATTAGTCATTTTGAGTCTAAAAATCAATTCTTTGAAAAGCTAACTTGGTTTGATAGTATGATCTTATATCTTGTGATCATGGAAAATATGTCTCATAAGTATATTTGTAGTTGAGTATGAGGTGTTTAATTTATGATATGATGGAGAATAAGGAGGAATGAGAGAATGTGATAAAAATAGGTGGTATGGTTGCTATGAAAAAAAGAAACGAAAAAAATATATATCTATGAAAAAAATGTTGAAAAGGTGTTTGGAAAGTAATATGAAAAGTAGACAAAGTCTAATTGTGTTGAAGCTTGATTGAGATTGGGTGGTGATGAGATTGATTGTAGTAGAGGTTGATCATTACTTTTGCTATATATTGATTTTAGTCACTTGTCCTATATTTTTCTTACCTTGTCCAAAAAGCCTACATTACAACTAAATTAAAAGACCTTTCCAATTCTAAATTTACATTCATATGAAGTAGAAAAGCAAAAAGATCTTGAGCAAGTCTATCGTAAACTTTGGATGATTATTTGATCTGAGAGTATACACGCTTAGCCTTATACACTTGAGACTTGAATAAATGTACACTTTTGTGAGGAGGTTCATAAATGCAAAGTGATATATGAGTAGTAGGTGTAGTCCATTATCTAGTTTAACTTGTTAATTATATTGTAGTGAGAACTATAAAAATCTTGTTTTGACCAAAGCGACATATTGTCTTAGCCCCTCATGCTTGTGTTTTCAGTAGTGATTTAATTTTATTTTTTTAGGGACAAACAAATGGTTAAATTTGAGGGGTCGATAAACTCGACATTTTGGTGCATTTGGAGGTTGAATTTAGGACATCTTGTATAATATCATTATATGAGTATGTTTTAGTTGAATTCTCATTCAATTGGTTGTTTAATGAGTTTGTTGAGTTATGAAGGAAATAAGTGCTTAAAATGGGATAAAAAGACGAAGGAAACAAGAATGAACCGTTTGAGCAAAGAAGGTGTCTCACACGGACCGTGTGAGATAAGACCCATGCCACACGGCCCATGTCGGATCCATTAAGGACCAAGACGTAATAGCGTGAGTTTCACACGGACCGCGTGAGAAGAGAAGATTGACACACAAACCGTGTGCCAAGTCGGCGGCGTAACCCTGAGACAATACACGGACTGTATGTACGCCACTACTTACACACTGACCGTGTGCCGCTACGGATAAGCTTCAAAGTTCTATCCTTAGTCAAATTCGAAGTCTATTTCAAAAATGTCAAATTTTGCCTATAAAATGAGCTCTTTGTGCACGAAATTAGGGGGGCTGGAACACACTTTTACACCTTGGATATACTTGGGAAAAAACCTTAGACGAGCCACCAATGTAAGGACATTCAAAGAAGATCAAGATACAACAAGATTCTCTCTTTTCATGGTTTTATTTAGCTTGTTTAGAATGTTTATGTTAAACCTTATTTTAAGTTTTTATGTTTTTATTATCTATGGATAGCTAGTTCTTTTTATATTCTAGGGTTAGAAAGTAATTAACTTTGATTCTTATTTAATTTTCAGTTTAATATTCAAGACCCTACTTTTTTCTAATTATTTTGTTCTTTATGCTTCTATTTGATTGACCACTGAATATATGATCTTATATATGTTATGACGAGACTCGAGAGATTAGTTTTGATGCATGATAGAAGGATAATTAAGACCTTAGTCAATAAAATTGATAGATTTGAGATTAAGCGTGATGGATTCGGGTCTTAAGAACTTTCAAAATTTGCAATTTAATAATTAAACGATGACATTGGTTATAAGTTGTAATCCATGATTTGCATACATCGAGAGAAGGTTTAAACTATATAGGTGATCACTCTAACAAAACTTGAGTTGTAATTGAGTATTGAATGTGATAATTGAATGAGTTAATCAGTTGATGAAATCGAATCCCTAGAATACCTTTGTTTTATTATATATATTCTCTAAGTTCAGTTTTCTTTATTTGCTTTCTTTTTACTTCAAAACACATAACATCTCCAATTTATTTAGTCTAGATAGTATAAGTTGTTGATGTCATAGTATGACGTGAGGTGAACGTGCAATCGTTGGGGTACACGCTGATCGGTTCAAAAATTGTTTTGTTTTCCACTTTCCAATATACTATTTATTAGTACGTGGTTAAGTGGATGTCAATCCCACGAGGAATAGGTAGTAAACTCGAGCAACTCGTGTTCTTGAAGGGTTTTCGACGATGCCACCACGCATAGACTGGTTAAGAGGGAAAGAAAGGAAATGACTAAACAAGTGGGAAACTATTGTCTATTTAACTAAGCGGATTTATAACTGAGATTAACTAAGTACAAGAAATTAAATTATAAGCAACTTGATGAAGAAACTAAACTACTGCATTTAATTAATTTAAAATGACGAGGATCAATAAATCACTAAGATTATAGATAGTAAACTAGTGTTTCGGTCAGAGGATGGAAACAAAGATTGACTAAAAACAAAAATATTAAATGAACTTATTGCCATTTAGGGTAAACTGCTATCTGGGTGGATGGTCCCCTCTATCTGGTTTGTCACATACTCATTGTTGACTTCTGCACACTGTCAAGGCAAAAAATTGTCTGAAGCCGAAGATGTTGTCTCATATCTCTCTCCACATACCTTCACTGTAGGTAGTCGGGGCAGATGACTGAAATTTATTTCTGACGAAGATCATTCTCCGTTAAGAACTACACTACCTACTAACTGCCTGAATTTTACTACTGCGACTACCATTCCATTCATGATTTTTATGTTAAAAGTGATTAAATAGACTCACACTAACTACCTGAAATTAGATCTAGCTAATTAACAGATTAAGAACATGAGATTGTTATTTTGTATCTATTAAACTGGACTAAGTGAGACAAGAACTACAGAAAATAACAAAACAAGAAGCAACAAGATTTAAACATCAAGAACTAAATAACTGAACAGGATATTGTTTGGCCCTCGGCCCATGTCAACATTAAGACAAATAAACTAAAATAAACAGATTGTTCCGGTGTCCTTTTTTCACAACTACTTCCACAAGCTTAAAAAGAAAGGAAAACAAGATTGGAAAATGAGGGGGCATGTGAAAATCTGGTCGGAAGAAAACAAGATTGGAAAATGAGCGGGCATGTGGAAATCTGGTCGGAAGAAAACAAGATTGGAAAATGAGCGGGCATGTGGAAATCTGGTCAGACGTTCGTGCTGAGAATAGTTGAGGTGGCTCGCATCTATCTTCTTCGGGATGGCTAGATCTTCTATCCTTTGTTCAACACATCACTCTCCATTTAACCTATGCATATATGAACTCTCTATGTAACCGGGGCGCTCCTTCAACTCTTATCTCCCCAGTCTTTTATAGGACGTCTCTAGGGCTTTGTGCTAGCGCGAATCCATTACTTTGCACTTCCTTTGAGCCCGAGGCCCCTTACTTCTCTTATGTCAATTTCTCCATCCTTCTTTTGGGGCTCCTCCATTTGTTTCCATTCCTTGTTCAGTTTGCGTGTGTTTTGCTTCCTCTTTCTCTTTCTTCCATTGCTTTCAATTTATCCACAACATTGCCAGTTAATGTGTCATTTAGCACCTCAAAGTGCAGATTAATTCTAGATTTTCGCATAAAACAATCAGAATTCATGGCTACAATCTAGCCTGATCATAGTACTTAGGATTGAATTATTAATCTTTGTGGATATTATACTCTTGTTTTCTATATTCTATGATATAATTGCACCGTTCACTTGTGGTATAGTTTTGGTCGAAATAAATAGTCGATCAGCCTCCAACTATAAAAACCAAACAAAGTACTTCAAAATACATAAATAATTACACAAAATATATTTTTAAATACAAGTCATATATAATACCTACCGCATGATTATGTGAAGAAGCATACTCCTTAAATCCCTCTTGTGAGTGTATGCATGGCTGAGTGATGTGGGTAACGGTGATCGATCTATGTCATCTCACATACTCCTGCGTCATAAATCCAGACAGCTCATATACTGCATCGTGCACCATCTATTGCCACATATTTCTTTTTTAATGAAAAACCTATGATGGGCTACCCAATTCTTCCCTTGATCTGGTTAGCTTTAACTCTCATCCTACAACTGTTATTTACTCGTCAAAGAATGGCTGGGATGGTATGCATTTCAGATTACTCACCTGCCGATATTTTGATGTAACACATGCAAGCACTAACTAAACATATTCAATTCCAACAGAATCACTACGGCTTCTTTCGTTGCATGATAACAAGTACTTGAGGTACTTCAAGGGTCATCATGACAGGTATGCAGTCTGAACCTTAAAGTGGCTTTCATCTTCTAGAATTTAGCATTCTCTTTTATAAATAACAATGGATAATGTGATTTTGGATTTACAGGGTTGTTTCGATAAGTCTCTGCTCCAGAAATGATTGTTTCGTTTCTGGATCACTGGATAGAACTGTATTGCTTTGGGACCAAAGGGCTGAGAAATGTCAGTTGCAGACAGTGAATTGCATTCTTAATTTGTTGAATTATTTTCTCATTGATCTTTGTTAGAAGTGTTCCTCTGGGAGTAGGGTCTTGTACGTGTTCAAGGGAGACCAGCTGCAGCTTATGACGATCAAGGACTTGTTTTTTCTGTTGCCTTTGGAGGATACATAAGAATGTTTGATACTAGGAAATATGAAAAGGTCGGAATATATCATATGAGTGAATCATCATACAATATCAACTATTTACAATTCTTCAGGTTCTGATTAATAAACTGTTCCCTTTTGACGTATTTTCTCTTGGGGGAGATGTTTCAGAAGCCAATGTTGTGAAGTTCAGTAATGACGGAGGACTTATGCTTCTGACAACGTCAAATGGACATATTCATGTCCTTGATTCCTTCCGTGGAACCCTTGTGAGCTGTCTCATATTTCCCTAGAAAACTCATGTGTAATGTAGTAGCTTCACTGGATGAGAGCTGGCTCTTAAAGCTTGTCTTTTTTGCTCTAGTTTTCGACACACAACGTCAAACCAGTTTCAAGCAATTCTACTTTGGAGGCTTCTTTCAGTCCTGAGGGAATGTTTGTCATATCAGGTTCAACTATCTTACTTCTTTGCAGGAGACATTGCTATTAATGGTGTTCTGTGGTTTTAACATTAATGAAGTTTTCTTTTGCCTATGTAACATATTTTTCATCATATCATACTTTAGAAGATGTCCCCAAATGGTGTTCGGTAATAAAACATTTACTATCTTATACAAACAATTTGTTTCTGCCAAACCCAGTTGAAGAGTTGACTGATATATGTGAACTAATGCCGAGTGGTTATTTCAAGAGAATAAGGCTATTTGTAAAGGAAGTTAAGAACTACTTTATTTTAGCTATTTTTCCTGCTTGATTCAAAAGTTATCCACACATTGGGTAACTGCCAGCTCAAGATCAATATTGGTTGTTTTATAATTTTTCATGCAAAAGAGTTTTATTGATACCTGCTACCTGAGGTTCATAAAGGTGAAGAATTCATGTTTCTTATGATGCATAAAAAGTATTCTATATGTTATTTGAACTTCTACTGGGATCCACTTAAGGCAGCTTACAGTTTCAGAGTATCGTAATTTGAACAGAGAATTAACCTGAAATCTCTACAATGTATTCTTTTAATTGAGCTTAGCTGGCATATTATATCTAACTTTTCTTTTGTCCCTTGTGATCCTTGTGAATGTCAGCTCATGAAGCAGTTTTGTGTTGGATTTGATACATCCAGGCTAGTAAAAGAGGCACTGACATTTTTCTTTTTCTTTCTTGCTTTTAAACTACATGGAAGGTTCTGGAGATAGTAGTATTTTTGTTTGGAGCGTTCGGAGTGGAAAAGAGGTATCTTAAAAAAACTGCTGTAACTCCCTTGTAGTTCATTTAATCTAATCGTTTATTACACGACATGGTAATATTTTCTTTAACAAACTCATATAAAGAAATTGATGTTTATCAAACAAAGATTCATAAGCTGCTTGAATATACCAGGACTAGATAGAACCCTATAGAAGATTTTGATGCAAAAATGTATAATGCGTGTGTGCACTTAAATGCTGGAAAAACTTGCATACAAAGAGTATTATCAGCTTTCTGAAATTATGAATTCTGTCTAAATTTGATATTAATTTGCTTACACATGGCAGGCCTTTTTTCATAAGAGTCTTGCCGAACTATTATTTGTCATGTGCTGATCCATCTCAACATTGTAAACCACAATTATTGCTGCAAAGCTATACCGTCTTCATTGTTTCTACATGTTTCAGGTTGCCAGTTGGATGAGTACTGAAGCAGAAACCAATTGTAATCAAATGGGCCCCAGGAAGCTCAATGTTTGCAACCGGCTCTTCTGAATTATCCTTTTGGATACCGGACTTATCTAAACTAGCAGCTTATGTTGCCTTCTCTGTGCTTTGCCTGCATGTATGTGGTGTGCTGTGCTTTTACTCGGTGATCCCACAGAATGGCATGAAATTTTTTATTCACCGAGCTTTTGCCTGCTTATCTGCTGGAACAAATCAGTTGGAGATGGAGATTACGAACTATTGCTGCATCTCCTCCACGTGCATCTCATGGCTGCTTCTTGAAGTCTGGCGCATGAGGGACCATCGGTGGAGGTGAAATTGTCCGAGCAATAAGTTATCTTGGAGCATCTAGATAGGTATGCCGTGTGACTCTCTTACATCAATGTGATCTTTCTTTGGTAGATTTTTCCTTGTATAGCTCGATAAGGAGCATAATCCTATGCTTCAATATATGTTAGAAGTATAATCTTGGATGTTCAGCTCTTTTGACTCACGACGACTTTGTTTGTGTTCTAATGTACATCTTGCCATAAAATGTGTGTTTGGGCTGGGTATCATATACATAATAATGCAGCTGTATTCCTTTTTCTTTTTCTTTTTGAGAGAGAGAGAGAGAGAGAGAATATGTGTTACGTGAAGTTGCTTTCACTTTTATTAACTGAATGCTCAAATTGTCTTGCATCATTTGGCCCACTTGTCAGTTACATGGCCTTGTCTGTTATCCGTAGCAAATTCTATGAACTTAACTTTTAATTGCCGGTATGGATAAAGACATCAATCATACAATCATATGATTATACTCAGCTCAAATACTTGCCCTTTTCCAAAGTAATTTTTTATAAGAACTAATAACTACTTCGACATAATAGTTTGATAATTTACAGTCATTTGCACAAAAACCTAAATAAGATCTAATGAGCCATTTTTTCACGTACATATTTTTCTTCAGGGTTTTCTGGCAAACATAAATTTACTAAGTACTAGTAGACGAAGTAAATACAAATATCTACTGCAAAGAATGCAACTTGAATTTAGAATAAACTCCAAATTAATTTCTTGAAAGACAGCAAACTTATACGACCGCCTAGTCTCGATTTCTCAAATTGCAGGCTCACAAAATGTAATTAGCCAAATTTGACTAGTTGATTGATTGGCCCCAGTAACTCATCACCTTAGAAAGTGATGAAAACACTCCAATTTTTTATCTTTATTTTTAAATATAGGAAAAGTGTTGTGCGAAATGGTCTCATAGAATAATTTCGAGACAGATTAAAAATCTGATACAAATATAAAAAAATAAATTAACTTAATTTTTGCCTTACGAGCACTACAACGCGGATCACATGGCCTGTTCCTCTGAGACGCGAGACACGAGATAGCCACAGGTTGCGTTGCGTGTGGTCTCGCACGACGAGCGTCACTTGGGGAGGGAGTGCAGGTGAGATAGCCCGCCGGCGCGCCCCCCACTCGCTGGGCGTGCGAGTGGGCGTCGACACGCCCAAGTTTTATTTATTTTTTTATTCGAAAAAATCAAAATTTTAAGGTTTTTGCCCTACTATTCGTTATACCCAACGATTATCCCTTTTATTTTTATTTTTTTATTTTTAATTATCACCTTCCCTCACTTCATTTTTCACACCATTTCATCATCATCTTTCATGTTTTCCATCTCAATTTCTTCTTCTTCTTCTTCTTCACTCATATACTAAATTTTCGCAATCTATCATCTCCGGCGACGACAACCAAAACCAATCGCGAGATTGATTCTTTTGTGAGGGCTACAATATAAACAGTATACCGTTTAGTTGCGAAACTTCAGTTTCTGTCTAGTCGTCGACACCCCAAGGGCTATACGTCCCCGACATCCCCACCCAGGGGTTGGACGACATCTAAATCTCCGACGAGCCGATCTCCCGCAGCGTTCGAGCAATGTACGCCCCGGAATAAATGAAGCGATCTTCGGGGTGTACGTTGACACAAGAGAAAATCCAGTCATCAGAAACAACCAAAAAGCATTGGCTTTTTGGGAGAGATTTTCCGATGCATACAGTGCAGGACGCCCGGAAGGCGTCTGGCAGTGCACGTATAAGAAGATTGGGTCTCATTTCGACCAAACCAACTCGGAAATCTCCAAGTTCTACGCTATCTACAACAACTTAGAGAAAACGTGGTCAAGGGGCGTAAGTAGGGCGGGTATTCTGAAATCGTCCGTGAAAATGTACCACAACAACAACCATAAGCCGTTCAAGTACATCACCACTTGGGAGAGAGTCTGACGTCGAAAAGTGGACGGGTGACATAGAATCGGGGTCGAAGCAAATAAAGCACACCCTAGACGACCACTACTCAACAAGCGGCGACGAAGGGTCCGCAGGTGTGATAGGAATTGAAGAACAATGAACCGATGGAGATGTATTATTGATATATGATCGGAATGAGTGATTGAAATGATTACAGTTATCGGAGGAACCACAAAAATGAATGATACATGCACTCTCTCAAAATATCCAGAGCTTGATCGAGCTTACATTTACTCACACATTACAACACACGCCTATCACACATTCTTCCTTGTATTTATTCCATTCTCCAGTTTCTCTCTCTCTTTTCTATTGTTTTAACCATTTTTAACGACTTCAACCACTTTGCTGGTGTGGCTGCTTCCAACTTATCCGAGCTGGCATGGCTTTAACCGCTTCCTTCTTTTATTAAAAAAACGCGTGTTTCTCTTTCTCGCGTTTGTTCTTTCTTTTATTTCTTCTTTTCTTCTTAGCTAGCTTAATCTCTTAGCTGTGCGTACTGCTTTTCTTTCACTTATTTGTCATCATCTATCAATACATCCCTCTCAAGCTTCCTTGTCCCTAACAAAGGAGGGAAAACGAGCTTCAATCTCGTCGGCAAATTCCCATGTAGCCTGATTTACCTAGTGGATTAACCATTGTGCTACAGCCTGATTATGACGGTGACTCATACGCCGCTCCAGAATAGCTTGAGGGAAGGTATCACGAATGTGAGATATTGTTGGGAGCTGAGCTACAGGGCCTTGTGGTGGAGATAAAGGCTTCAACTGGGAGACATGGAAAACATTATGGATTTGTGCATCCAATGGAAGGTTGAGTTTGTATGCCACCGCACCCATCTTATCCAACACCTGATAAGGCCCGAAATTATTGGGCTCGAATTTATGGTGGTGATTCTGAACTGAAGACTGCAGATAAACCTGGAGTTAAGCATAAACGAATCTCCAATATCAAAGCTACGATCCAATCCGTCCTTTTTAACTTGGTGCTTCATTCTAGCAGGTACATTACTTAAATTCTGCTTAAGAATGTTGAGTGTTGTCTCCCTATCCCTGAGGAGTACCCACCGCTGCAATTGAGGTTGTCATGTGGAAAATAGGAAACATGGATTTGAGGGGGAATTTCATAGAGAGCCTCAAAGGGACTCAATTTTATGGTAGAATGATAGGAGGTGTTGTACCAAAACTGAGATAGCACTGGAGTCACTTATTAACCACTTCAAATTAGCCATCTATCTGTGGGTGACATGTAGTAGAGAACTGGAGTTGAACACCCTATAGACTAAATAACTCTTTCCAGAAGTGCTTAAGAACACTTATCATCTATCACTTGTTATAGTATGCGGAAATCTATGGAGCTTAAAGACAGTGTTTAGAAATTCCATAGCAAGCACCTTGGCAGTTAATGGATGAGATAAGGCCTATGAAGTGAGCAAATTTGCTCAGCCTATCTACTATTAACAATAGAACATTTTTTTTCTTTTGATGTAGGTAAGGATTCAATAAAGTCCATGATGATATCAGAAAATAATGAAGTGGGAGTAAGTAGTGGTTGACGGAGCCCAACAGGTGCTAGAGGATCTATCTTATATCTTTGGCATATAGAACAAGATCTAATAAACTCCCTAACATCTTTAGTCAACCCAGGCCAATATGCAACAACAACTATTATCTTGTATATAGAAAGAACCCTAGAATGTCCAGCCATGGAAGAGGCATAGAAGATATGTAGTAATTTGGTCCTCAAAAAGACATCCATACCCACCACTAGTCTCTTTTTCTTTCTCATTTCTCCTTGCTCCAAAGAAAATTTAGGATGAGTACGAGGATCTTGTCATTTTTCCTATATCACCTGTTTTAAGTGTGGACCGGATTCCCAAGAATTATGGATTTGTTGTAATAAATCCAATGGAATTAAAAAGGAAGTCAATATAAGAAGAGACTTGTCCGGAATTATTGAAAGGGCATCAGCCATAGTGTCGCCACTGCCCTTTTTATATTTGATGATATAATCTAATTGCATTAACTTGGCAATCCAAACTTGTTGAGTTGGTGTGCTAAGCCTCTGTTCTAAAAGATAAATGTAAACTTTGATGATCAATGGGGATAGTAAATCTCATTGCTTGCAAGTAGTGGCACCATTTCCTTACTGCAAATAAAATAGCAAAGAGTTCCCTCTCATATGCTGATAAGACTTGATATCTTGGAGATAAGGTTTTGTTGATATAGGCGATTGGGTGACATTTCTACATCAAGACAGCACCCATACCCATACTAGATGCATCAGTCTCAATTACAAAGTCTTTTGAAAAATCTGGTAATGCAAAAGCAGGTACTGAAATCATTGCTTGCTTCAGTTCATCAAAAACATTTTGTGTTGAAGCAGCCCAAGTGAATATTGTGGACTTCAATAAGTCGACCAGAGGACTTTCAATTGAACCATAGTTCTTGATAAACCGCCTGTAATGTCCTGTCAACCCAAGAAAACTCATCACTTGTTTCACAGATTTAAGGATTGGCCAATTGGCCACTAGTTCTACCTTGGATTTGTTAGTAGCTACTCTTGTTGTTGATATAACATGGCCAAGTTATTCAATTTCTTGACATCCAAATGCACATTTTAATCTTTTAGCCAAGAGTTGATGAAATCTCATCAATTGAAACACCACCTCCAAATGTTGCACATGATCAGTCTGGCTCTTATTATATATTAAGATGTCATCGGAAAAAACTAGGACAAACCTTCTTAAATGTTCTTTGAAAACTGAATTCATCA
>JAYDZE010454456.1:0-16221 GCA_034509125.1 Monilaria moniliformis
TATGCTTCTAAGTTGTTTATGCTATGGTGCTCTAATAATGTAAGATATACTTCTCTGATATTGCATGCTTTACTGCTCCATATCATCCGATATACTGCTAACTTGGTTATGTTGTGCTGTTCGATAGTTATTGATATACTGTTGCATATTATATTACTTTGTCTCTACTCTCTATTTAGAGTATCATGAATGAACCCTGCTTATTCATAACTGATTTACTGCTCACGTGTATTGGCAATATTGCTGACTTGTTTATTTTGTAATGCTCATATATATATATTATCTGCTTATCAAGTAAATATATTACACTGCTAGGAAAATAAAGTACTAAATGCTCGCATAAAACAAATATAGTCCCTAATTAATTTTCTCTTTAATTTTGTCACAATTCCTTGAGTTGTGGTGGCCCATCTCACCACATTTTGCACATCGTCGAGCAGGTTTCTTTAAGTCCCTAATGATTTTCACTCTCATTGAAACCAACCGACTACCGGACCCTTTTGTTTTGACAACATTTGGTGGGTGCACCTGGATAACATCCGGTCTTCCTGAACCATAGAACTTTTCAATCATCTTTTTCTTTTCAACAGTGGATAATATTTCTGTATCTCCAAACATGTGTTGGCCCGCATCATCAATAGTGGTTGTAAGTGAATTGATCAAATAAATATTACTCTCGACTCTCTGAACTAATCCATAGAAGGATGCATACAGCTTATTGAGAGCCCTGACTTTGTCGTCCACCAGTATGTTCACCTTGCACTCCTCGCTTGAAAAACCATGAACTAATTTAAGTAGTGAAGTCTTCAACCACCTCCCTCCATGGTATTTTACAGGGATCAACTTCAGGTCCTTGTTATTCATTAGAAAAAATAGATGGCTGCACAATAGGCCGACCCTTCAGTACATTTTACATCCATATTCATACGAACTGTCCTCCATGTTGTGCTTCTCGGTCCATGTGTTTTGGAATTGTCAACTACTTTGTAAGTCTCGATTTTGTTCTCAATGACCAACTCTGCAACACGGTACGTATAACATGCATCAACTATTTCTTTCTGAACCTTTTTGAAAATGGAGTCTGTGTAGATTATAGCTGCGTGTTTCTCAATAGACAACTTCGTTGCCATGGTAGGAACAATTTTGGAATCCATATAATTCAATTTTGCGTTGTGATTCATTTGGTCGTCTAGTGCATGGTTGAAATTCATTATGAACTCCATAAGATTTGACCGGGCCTTTGTGTACCTAAATAATAAATCATCAGTACATTAATACATCACGATCAGTATATATAAAAAACAGTCGATCAGCGTACAGCTGACGTGATAACATTATAGTATATTTATCGGAGCAGTATAAAAGTATTAAGCAGTAAATCATGTATTGTTGAGCATTATATTCGAGCATTATAGCCTTAATATTCGAATAGTGTAGCAAATACATTTTGAAAAAACTGTTTTCACATTCGTAAATCGATTTTGTCTTCAGCAATGAACTCATTGGAAAGTCTCTGAAATATGCAGGGACCCAGTATTGTCTTAGTCCATACATGGTTTTGAACCAGTCTTCATTTTCCAACCCAAATCGTATCATCATATTTTTCCATGATTCTTCAAATTCATCCGGTTCAATCAATCTGATCACACACATGATTTTAATTCTTTCTTGAAATATTCGTTTGCAAAAAGAACTTTAGGCAATTTGTCGGACAACTTCAGCATGATATGCCACATGCACCAACGGTGTCTGGTGCCAAAAAGTACACATTCAATAGCAACTTTCATGCCCAAGTCCTGGTCAGTTATTATCAGCTTAAGGGGTGCCCGAACATATTTCATAAACTGGCTGAATAACCATGAGAACGATTCACCATCCTCCTTAGTTAGCAATCTAGTAGCAAACATAACGGGCCTCCCATGGTTATCCTTCCCAGTAAATGGAGCAAAAATCATGCAATACTTATCATGAGTGTGTTCAGTGGGTCAGCATATAGCACAAAGAAAATCAGTATATACTATCTAATTGTGCTTAACGTTATACTGTATAAATACTACTCTTATATGTAAAGCATGCTGCTCACTAACGTGTTGTATGCTGCTACAATATATAAGGTATATTGCTTGGCCGTGTATGACATACTGCTCGTACATATATAATTTGAAACATACTTCTCTGTGATGTAAGACATACTGCTCGTACATATATAATTTTGAAACATACTTCTCCGTGATGTATGAACAAAAATCATGCAATACCAGTAATTAATAAGATGAATGAGGCAACATATAATACAAACTAAATAATTATATATTGTCTAAATATGCTTTATAGTATGCTGAACTAGAATGCATGACTCATTTATGATATACTGTGCATATATATAACATCTACTGCTCTTAAATGTATTTTATGCTGCTTATGTATTTAATAAGATATACTATTTCGCAGAGTTACCTGTTCGTGTAGTATGTTGTGTCAAATGCAACAATATCACCAAACATATGGTAGTTCCTTTTTGAAACTACATCACACCAAAATAGCCGTTTTAATTTATATTCTCCGTCAACCTCTAATTCAAAACTGAATGCCTCGTATGTGTCCTTCTTCTTTCACATTTCATCCAGTAACATTTGAGCATCTGATCATTCAATGTATGCTTTCATATCCTGATTGTAATTTCTAACTTCCAATACAGTACATCCAACCGCGTCGTGTCCCCCTAGCAACTCGGACAACAATTTGAAAGTAAGACTCGGACCAATGTTTGATTTGTCACAATCCACTATGAATTTCTGATGAACGTCGTTAATATTCCGATTTAACTTCATGAAACGCTTGTAATGGACCTCCACCATAGGATGATTATGTTCTTTAATAAATTGATGGATAATATAAGAAACATGTCCACCTTCAGATACATACTTGAAAGCTACTTTCACCTTACATTCACAACTCTTCGATCTGCGTCTATGTTTGTTAGAACCATGGTATGAATTCAAAAAATAACCTCAACCGTATGATTCTTGCCTTTTCTACTGCACACTACATGCTGCCACATGATCACTCCACCAGAATTTTTGGTTCCATGTTTGCGGTTATCAAACCCAACCTCGCGTGCACAATTATCATAAAATGTCATTCCATCTTCTAAACTCTTGAAAATTTTATTTCTAAATGGCTTCAATTGTTTTGTGCAAATTGGGATGTACATAACTAAAACATAGAATAAAGGTTAGTAAGAACATGCATCCTTCGAATTACATACATATATATTGAAGTTGTGTAACGTTTATTTCTGATAATCATATCATCAATAATTGAGCAGTACGTTTAATATATTCAAGCATCATAATATCAATAACCGGTCGATAAGTTTGAACACTATATATTATGAATTGGAGTTGTATATGGTACATAAGTGATCAGTATTGTGTATCTATTCGAGCATTATAACATAAATAAAAGTATAACTTATATATTTTATAAAAATCTAGTGTTCATATATACCATTGCCAATCAGATTAATATTTACGATAAAAAATTGAGCATTCATAACTTCCATTCTTTGATAAATAAAGACATAAAAATAAACCACGAAATTATCGATGAGCATGCAAAAAAATATCACAATCTACAAGCAATCGCAGTATTACATTGTTTATACCTTGAGACAAAACAGTATTTTCCATTGTTTTATTATATTACTCTGGTTTGTGGAAAGGAAAAAAATCTTCTTCTGTTATCTCTGGTTCGTGGAATGAAAGAATTGGCGTATTACAAGATGAACGTCTTATTCAGGAAACAGATCATGCGCGAATCGTGACTTGATCTCTAAATCTCTATCATAACTGACTTTAATTGTGAACGACGTTAATACCCTTCGTTCATATTAATAAACGTCATATTCAGAAAAATGTGGTGCCATGTGGCATAATTATATCCCCTAGATGAATATATCCTATGGTCCATAATTGGTCTCAGTTAACACATAATATATGGTTCTTTTTTTTATCACAATTCTCTCTCTATCTCTCTCTCTCTCTCTCTCTCTCTCTCTCTCTCTCTCTCTCTCTCTCTCTATCTATCTATATATATATATATATTAGAGAGAGAGAGAGAGAGATAGAGTTGTGTTCAAATCCGAACACATCCTTATTGCAGAACTAAGAACAAATTTGGACTGTTAGATTTCATATTTTTTTATTCGCGCAGATTTGTACACGTGGCATTTTTAATTTACTGATTTAATAATAAAAGGACATTAAAGTAATTCTCATTATAAGGGGTTAAGATAGAATCCAAAAATTAAGGATATCATTACCTTAATTAATACATGATATAATTAACGATTTTTAGCTCTTTTTTATTATTAAGGAAGATTAGTTTTTTATATGGAAAGATTCATGTAAATCAAATAAAATAAAGATCATTATATTTTACAATTTTATTTTCATATTTCTTAAACCATATTTTGTTTATTTACATATAATGATGTTGATCAGTTATATCAATGATAGATGTAGATAACTTTAATGATGTAAATGTATGTACGTTAAACTAACATAATTAGCACAATTATATTAATATTGTATAATGAAGTAGCATAAGTAATATAATGATATATTAATCTGTATATGATGATATACCTTATTCTGATAAAAAAAAATGATGATGTATAACACGAAATATAATGATATTTTCGTTCATTTATGATTATATACATATTGGACAAGCATTATAATTTCTTTATCATTTATAATTTTATAATTTATTGTATAACTATTAAAAATAAAGATATTATATATAATGATAGTTATTTTGGTATAAGCTAGAAAATAAAATCGTGAGATCTATTTATAGATACATGAGATTGATTAATCCTATAATTTTAGGATCTTTCCTTAAATCGTGAAATTTTGTTTACAATTATACCCATTTGATGATATATAATCAACAATATAATAATACACGACTTATGTTAATCACAACTGTTTATTCTTGGTTATGCATTGGTTTGATAGTTTGACTTTAGAACTATCATATATATATAAAGAGGAGTAATCAAATCAGAATCATTTCTTATTGCAGAACAAAGACTGAATGAAAACCGTTGATTTCGAATATCTAAAGGATGAAATAATGACACATGGCATTTATATTGATTTAATTTTTAATCAAAAGGATATTTTAGTCTACTAAAAAATCGGCCTTTTATGCGATCCCTATTTTTATGGGATGTGATATTACATTTAATGATGCAGTTATACATGTATCCTTTAATTAAGGAAAACGTGCATTGATTAGGAATTTTTATTTTTTGTAGATTTTATTCTATCTTTATAATTCGTCATCTGCAATATGATCAAAATTTTGAAATAATGAGGATCCACAAACCTTATAATGACATTTAATATGGTGTGTAATGACATTCATATTACGTTATGTTTATATGCTTATTTTTGTCGTTCAAACATTTAATTTTTTATATAATGATATAGAACATAGGTATAATGATATATCAAAAGGTTGGTAATAATATAGTAACGGCAATATGTACTGAAATCTGTGGTTATTTAATAAAATACATATCATTACATAGTTTACAATGAATCATCATAAGAACACTATAATATCATTATATATCATAAATATAATCATTACACGCAATCAAAATAATTTTGTCCTAATTTATCATCACACTATATAGACAATATCAGTATCCAGTTAAGATATCATCATCATATATTATCTATATATTTTCGTATATTCTCTATATATTTTCATATATATTATTTATATATTTATTTCCTATTTTTATGGGATGTAATCCTTCTATTAATAATGTGGTTATGATAATTTGCTGATTTTTAGGTATAATGATATATCTTGTAGTGGACTTTCGAATTTAATTAGTTTGACCATTTTAACCTTATGATGATATTGCCATATAACTATAATAATATGCGTGATAAATAGATCACAGCCTTTAATTTCCAAATCTAATGGTTAATAATTGGTATTACTTATGCACTAAAGGTATAATTTAACCATAATGCACCCTTATATATATATATACACACACACACACACATCAAGATTAAGAAAGAAGTTTCCAAAACTTTCCTGATACAACCGCAATTCAGTTAGTTCATAATTAGTAGAATGTTCATATTGATTGAATATAATTTTATTTTGTCTACATACACTATCATGCTCTATGAAGAAACAACTCGCGATCCTTTCTCTCTCAATGGATCATATTGTAGGAACTACGAACCATTAATCTTCACAATATCTACAATGGTCTTAGAAAAATCTTTATGTAATGTGTAAAATACATCATGCTTCTTGTACATGTATAATTATTCTTTCATTTAATGTTATTTATATACTAAAATAGTAGTACTAGTTATTTTCAAAACAACCGTAGATCCCTATACTAGGAATGATTTCTACGAAACTCAAGCCAACATAAATAATGATGATGATGATGATGATGATGATGATGATGTATAGGAAAACAAATCGTTTTGAGCTTCTTGTTTCATATTTTGAAGTGAAGCTCTTATGTAAATCCCAGACATGATAAGGGAGAACCTAAAGTGGTGTTATGGACATGGGACATGGATGCTGAGTAAATTAAATACATAGGATGCAGGATGGGACTGACTGACTGACTATACACACCCAAAATGGTGGGACTCACTATAAAAGAATCATATGTTGATTCTACCATAAATTTTCTTTTTACATGGATGTCATTATTTCCACATTCTAGGCCAGAAATCCCATTCCGACCACAGACTCTTTTGCCACAATACAAAGTGTCTTAACATACACCAAGTTTTACGATGTGCCATCCTCTCCCCACCGTTGGGAGCGACTCCGACATTGACTTCTCTGGTGAGTGTGACAATGTAAGACCTGCGCCAGTACATACGCACACCATCAACAACCATATAATCAAGATATGAAACTTCACTATCTCATGGTAGCCAAATCTTGGTCAAGGGTTGCATGAATTCGAGTGGGAACAACTAGAATGCAACACCAAAGATGCAAAATGTGCAAAATCAAGGATCAAAATGCAATGATAACTAGGACGGGTACCTCTAGAATGCAAAGCGAATAATTTGCAAGGCAAGATTTGAAGCCCACCAATCAAGTGGCAGTACTGCTGTTCTTAGTCCTGCTGCAATCTAAGGAACCTGAAATTTGGTTTTAAAATAACACGGAATTGTAGCATTACTGTGATGGTCATCGGAGAAAAATTCAGATATCGACAAGAAAACTTACCTAGATTAAACCCTCACCCAGCATTTTGGTCAGAACCGCTACCTGGCATTAATTGAGGTGAATACGCAGGTAGTAAGATTTGTGGCTGCTGTGGAATAGGTGTTCCAACACCTGAAACAACCAAAATGTTAGCCCAGGTCAGCCTGTTCGAGGATGCACTAAAAATATAACCCTGTCATGGAAGAAGTAGAAATCATTAAATGAATGCTGATTCAACTAGGTGTGATGTATTTCCTTTTTGATGATGAAATGAACTATATCATCAGCTTGCAGTTTTTTATGCATTTTAGAACACATAAAGACCAACCCTTCCCCCACTTCGGAGAATAAACAGAGAAAAAAATCAGATGCAACATTTTCGGACACAAAGAAAGTAAGACAAGTTTTGCATAGCCACAAAATTCCTAGATGAGAGACATTGAATGTTGGCACTGAAGATTTTTCCATTTAAACATATTTATCAGACTTCAACTTGCTATAGAGAAGCCACTACTTCAACTTCAACCTTAAACGAACATGCAAGGTTCATTATCGACAAATTCAAATAAATAAGTATACATGAATAAAAACCACAAATATCAACAGTACTAACAATGACAAGAACACTATTAACAATTGAGGAAAATTAATTTTCAAACATTTCAGCATAAATAAAACATTCTTTTCCTTTCTGAAAAGGCAAATAAACTATTATATTGATACTTCTACGCCCAAATTCAAGGGAAATGAGGGAATTAACACCACCATTTGCACAGCCCTTTCCCTAAACAGCAGTACTACGACCACATAGCACCATAACTGTTCAGAGCCAGCATTAACAGCAGTAACTTTAAGGGTCCAATTTCCACTGGGCCCAGCAAACTGCCCAACCAATAGCAGTCACCAAAACAGCAGCCAGTATCTTTGAGGAGCAAGTAGTATAACCATCACTGGTCCGCCAGTCAGAGGGAGAAAAATAGGAAAAAAGAAAAGCAAAGAAAGAAAGGAAGGAAGAAAACTCTTGTATGCAAAGAATAGTAAAGCAGCAAGAATGTAGACAATCACTTATGCCATCCTCGGGCTTCATAATCATTTTAGAAGAGATTTGAGTTAAAAATCATGTCATCCACCTTAATTAATAGGACCTTCTCTTAGGAACAACTAGCAAATTCTTGAGGCCACCATGGGTCTCCAGCCATGAAGCTTGCAGCCATATAACCAATCACAAGGGAAGGATAACAACACTGATTCTCAGTACTGTTTTGGTTAGGTAGAGATATGATGGCACTGCTTGACACTTTGTTGAAGTGGTCACTGGTCAGCATGGTGACAGAGGCATGTATGATTTCCACTGGGGTTAAAAACTTATTGGCATTTCTACTGGTGTTGAGCAGTTCAAATACTAAACTTGTGCTTTGTTCAGATTAAAGGATTACTAAAACCAGTAAATTTAATCAGCCCTCTCGTGAAATATCAATATAAGAAAGTAATCTATTTTTTGCTAAGGAGGAGAAATAAATAGGCCCTCAACAACCATATATTTAGATTAGACCCAATCCTACATATTATGGAATTGTCAGTTTGTCACTACAGTGAGTAATAAGAGCAGACAGAACATGAAAAATGTGCATATCTGAAATGCTGAAACAGAGAAGCATATTTACCAGCAGGATATGGGGATGGAATAGTTGGAACAGAAGTTGTTGTCACCGCATTGACACCGGGCCCACCAAACTGTACAATCTGATGGCCAGGCATTGCATGTCCTGGCAACGCAGTGTAATTATGACTACCTGGGATAGCCTGGCTCAACTGACTGTAAGGATACATAGTTGTGCCAACTGTTCCAGGCATGCCATATATGTGAAGGTATTGCTGATTTCCATATGGATTGTAAACGCCCTACAAGAAGCAACCCCTCCAAAGTGTCAGAATTACTTGAAGCAATATTAGCACTACAAATAACTAAACATCAAGTTTTCCAATGTTGACCTGAGGATAGGCATATTCAGGACTGTAAGCAGCGTACCTGCACCAGTAAAAGGATTAATGACCACATTTGTTGAATAGTTTACTAGATATGCCATTTGCCCTAAGCAAACACATATATATAGTCGATACCATAGCCATGAATTCTTCTGATACTACACTCTGCTATGAGGGTATCCATATTCAGATCAAGATATGCATGAATAATAGTTTTTGCAACACAAACACATTGGTATGGGTACAGATCAGATATTTAAGGTGGGTCTTTCGGGTTAGACAGGAAACACCATATTAAATTTCATTGCTTTGCCTTAATTATGGTTTCTACACACTTCATTATTTTGCTCGCCCTTTCTATAGCTGCTAAAGCAAAAACAGACCCTTAAAGCCACCTTTGTATTTTATATCTCTTCTATCTTCATTCCATTTTCTTTTTTTATACTTGTTTTGCTTTCCTATTTCTACAGGTTGTCCTCTTAACCTTCAGTTTTCTTCACCTACTTTCCACTTTTTGTCCATTGTCTTTCGTTATTCTTCCAAATGGTGATTTGATGGGATCAAAAAGTAAAAACAACAGACTGCAAGCTTTAAAGTTTCCAGGATGATACTTAAAGATGTACAGTGATTTGAGTCTGTCTAGCCTGCAATATAGGATAGAGTAAAGGCTTTTCACTGGAGGAAGCCCAATCTACTACTTTTTCTCCCCCCTCCCCCAAAGCCATAGATGGATACCCCTGCCCAATTTCCACCGGGCCTGTAAGGAGGCACCCATAATCAATATTTCAATAATACCTGACCAGACCGGTTTGGGTAGCATTCCAATTTACCCGAGGCGAATGCCCACCCCTACAAGCATATAGGACAATTCAAATCAACAAGCATTACAACCACAATAACAAACAAAATCCGAACTAAACTGAAGATTTTCTAGATTAACTACAGTGATAGTCAACAAAAACAATATTCTAGAACTTCCAAGAACAATCTTCTCACTCATGCTTCACTTATCAAGCATGGTGATATAAACAAAATTATATTTAAGGAAACCACCAACAGGCTACAGCCAAAACCAGTTATACATGTATCCCTCCACTCTCTTCTCATATTTCCTTTCTATCTAAACACAAAAAACTTGAATGCCAGCATGGTAGCATAATATTACGATTACTAGAAAATGCCATCTATGCATGTGCAGATCCAGAGTAGAAGAGTCCACAAATAACAGGCAACAGCAAAAGTAAAAACACCAAATGAACATTTTAATAAAGGATGTTGCGAACCCATATGGAGAGTACATCAAGCCTTGCTGATATCCATATGTAACAGGTTGCTGGTAGCCAAAACTTCCAACATAAGCACCTCTAGCAGCTGGTTGTCCTCCAAGGTGAGGTGCAGGAGATCTAAGGCGTCCTATAAGCAATAAAGACATGCATATGTAATTAGTAATTACAGCATCTGTCCTACATACATGCTCTCAAATCCATATAAAAACCCATGTCAGATGTGCAAAATCTAGCATAATGCCCGTATTACCAAAGAAAAGTGGTTGGATTTCAATCAACCCATGTATAAACATAGAGACTATCAGTGAAGGTTTTTTCTATAGAGTTAATAATGTCTTGAGAGTATTCACTCGCTCTAATAAGAGCTCTGCATAAATTATTTTACCAAACACAATAGAACCAAACTTTGGGGGGGAGATGCAAGGAGTTCTACTTCCTTGAGAGCAATCTATATATATTACCAAACGGAATAGCTGGCCGAGGTCTCCCCAGTGAAGCCAAATTACAATTAGCTCGCCGCCCATCAATAATTGGTGTAGGATCTGCACATGCTCTCCTAGCTGATTCTGGATCCCGGAAAGTCACCTAAACCCTCCATACAAAACCAAATTGGTACCCAAGTCATTCAAGCATCCACATTTCTACTTCAATCACAATAAATAACAATAATCCCATTTTGGCTTTCGTGCTTATAAAAGTTACAGCAAACATGGAAGTTTAAAATATAACTATTCGCAATATAAAGGCTACTAAATCTTCTGCACTCCAAAAGCACGGTGTGCAATCACCATCAAGTTGTACTTTAAGAGACACAATAATGCAGGAACACAATTTCAACACATATCAAAAGTCAAAATTCTCAATCAAGTTAACAAGTGCTCACAAAACCGTATCCTTTTGATCGGCCAGAATTCTTATCAGTGATGACCACGGCCTCAAGAATCTCTCCAAATTGCTCGAAGTAGCGCCTCATTGTCTCACTCTGAGTTTCCCATGCCAACCCTCCCACGAAAACCTTAGTGAAAGTGGTATCCCCAAATGGAGAATTCATATACTGGTATCCGCCCTGCCCCGAGCCCGGACCGGATATGGGTTGCTGCTGCTGATAAGCCATGATCGCCTCCCCAAATTAATCAAACTAAAATACTAAAGCGACTTCCTTTTTTTGGCTTCTAACAGATAGAAGAATGCTTCGGATGGACAAAAAAGGGTTTGGTTTAAAAACTAATCGCGGAAGAGGTGAAATGGCGATTCAAGTGATACTAAAGTCGATCCAATGAGGTGAAGGTTCCATTTTAACAGGAAAACCTTAGAAAAACCCTAGCTACGGCTGAAAGCGATTGAAAAGCCATCTTTTGTCCGTGAAATATTTAAGTCTACAATATATACACAGGCGAAATTTGGGAGATGCTAAAAGTTAAGGCTTCTGAGATTTGAATTTGAATTTACAATAAGAGATCACGACGCACGAAGATCAAGATAAACAGGAATAGAAACTAAAAGGGGGCATGAAGGGGAAAAAATTTAAATAAAAAAAAAACAAAACAAAAGAAATCGATGAAATAGAAGCAAGAAAAGAAAGAAAAAAGAAAACCCTAATTTTGAGGCGGAAAGTGGAGGCAACAGTAGTGGGTCAAAAACAGAAGAAAAAGAAGGGCCGTGGGGGGTGATCAGCTGTACAAGAGAGCACAGAAAGCGTAGGTATTGACTATGATGGTGGTAGGGGTGGTGGGGAAAAGCCAAAAAGGCGAATCATCAACGGAATTTTCAAACTCTGCTTCTACTCAATCAAATTCCAACCATCAACGATAACAGAGGGGGTAGAAAGAAAAATGAAACAAGAAAAAGAGAGAGAGAGAGAGAGAGAGAGAGTGATAATTACAATAGTTTGAGAAATGAATTAAAAAATAGGGAAAGGGAGGGTTTTGGGTTTGAAATTGTGATCGGGGAGAGGGTGATGATGATGGAGAGAGATTATCTGGAACAGAGTTGTCATGATCTTTCTGTATTTTTTTTTATTTTTTTTTTACTTGGGGGTTTATTTCTGTTTCAATTTAGAGAGAGAAAGGAATTGTGTATGAAATGAGGAAGAAAAGCAAACTGGAAGGGTATGGAAGGACAGCTGCTTCCGAATTTCCAAACATAGAAGAAATACAGCTTGGAAGTGCCAGTTGTGGGCCATCTTCTCTCTCCCACCATCAAATTACTATGTGTCTTTTTTTATTTGATTATTTCTAATTTTATTTTTTGTGCTTTAATATCACTTTTTAATTCTAAAAGGAGGGATAAAATTAATGAATAACATTCTAGTTATTGTATATTTTGTAGATATGATTATCCTAAATCCGGCTAATTATGATTTTCTAAGCATAAAAATAAATAATAATAAAAAAAATTCATTAATATTTCATTATATAAATTGGTTATTTTATTTATTATAAAAACAAAAATTTATTATGCTACAATAAGCCATAATTAAGTTTTATTTCTAGTAATTGCACCTTAAGAAAAATATGTACGTTGATTATGAAATAATCAACGCTAATAATTAATTATTAGCTTAAAGTTAAATTAAATACTAGATAAGGAACTTATCAACAACTTAATTGCCTAGTGAATATACATATACATGGGACTTGGTATTTATATTAATCTAGTGTTCTACCCGTGCAATTCACGAGCTATTAATTTACTTTTTTTCAGTTGTGAATTAGTCATTTGAGATGGAGAATATTTTAATTATAAATTTATTTCACACCTAACATGTATGTGTGTGAGTGAGTGAATCTTAAGAAACGCATATATATAAAGTAGGGCTCACAAATTGTGTAGTTGGGTCGTTGTCTGGTCGACCAGATAACGACTCAATCCGATAAGTTCAAATCCGAATACGACTTGTTAAGAAAAGCTTCAATCTGAACATGAACTCGACTTGCTACATTCAAATCCGAACACCACCAGCATACTATACGAACATGTTAGCGACACGATCTTATTCATGTTGACACGACACGACAACAACACAATAACGACACAAATCTGACATGACACAACACAATATATCCTTAATTAAAGTAATAAAAATTTAAAACTAGCCCTAACTAAAATAATAAAATAAAAAAAAGAATAAAATAACTAAAATAATAATATTAATTATTAACCAGTTATCCAAACCCTACCCGAACCCGACTCGAGTCTAACCCGAAATTATCGTGTCCTTATTGGGTCGGCCGATAAGGACACGAATCTGATAAGAGTTGACACTAACCCGTTAATTTTGTGCGTGTTCGTGTGAGAATTGTATTAAAAAGACCAATTCAAGGAAGTGAGTTCTTTAAATAACATGTCATGTGTATAATATATATGACTAAACAAAAGTAAGTGGGATTTTTTCTTTTTTTAAGTATTGAAGCCTTCTTCTGCATGCGATGCACGAGCTTTTAATTTGCTTTATTTTTTCATGTTGTGAGTTAGTTACTTGAGATGTGCGAGTCTCAAGAAACACATTTATATAGTGGTGATTGGTATGATGGAAGGGTATGAGAGCGAATTTTTTTTACATCAATTTCAATTTCTATAATGAGCGTATCTTTCCGCTAATAAATATGTACACATCATTCATTTGTGAAATATCAAAAAAGCAATATATCAACAACATATATATTATTTCTTTCACAGAAAAATAAGTAACATACATTGTGTTGCTATGTGCAAATTTATTAAGCCCTTGTTGAATAATGAAAAATTGAAATGGAGATTGAGAAAAAATAAACTTCAAAAATAATATATCATATTATTTCAACATGTAATCTAATAGTTGAAAACATAAGCATATAGAATATAATAAGTATATTTGTATATAGATATATATTTTTGGTGTATCAATATAACATGTTTTGATCAAAATAATATATTTCATCATAAACTTGAAAAACTTTTTTATAGACAACGTTAGCAATAAAATCACAAATACCATCATCATCATTATATACTAAGTCATGCAAAATTATCGCAGGAATTGACATCTTAACAATTGAATACTTTGGATTTCTTTTTTCTTTTCTTTTTTTTGTTTGTCCAACCGTTTTTCTTACTAAAAATGATCCACACATAAACATGCAAATAAAGAATTGGCAATATTTCAATATTCTGCGGAACAAAAAAAAATACAAAAAATATAGATAAAATAATTCTACAAATTTCATAAATTTTATTAAGAA
This sequence comes from Monilaria moniliformis, assembly GCA_034509125.1. Classification (NCBI taxonomy): domain Eukaryota; kingdom Viridiplantae; phylum Streptophyta; class Magnoliopsida; order Caryophyllales; family Aizoaceae; genus Monilaria; species Monilaria moniliformis. Next base: position 14,771 of record JAYDZE010454456.1, read on the forward strand.
AACATGCATTTATATTTATATCTGTGCGATGCATGATAACTTATTTTACCTTATTTTTTTATTAATTGTGAGTGAATTATTTGAGATTAGAATAATTTTAGTATAAAAATTATGATATTGATAGATGTGCATAACAACAATTTAAGATAATTTTCCCGAAGTAGGTTATATTCTTTCAATATTTAAACTTATAATTGAAGGTATAAACATATAGTATATAATAAGTATATTTGTGTATGGAAATATAGTTTTGGTGTCCCAATATAACATGCTTTGTTTAAAATAAGATATTGTATCATAATATCTGAAAAGAATATTATAAACAATGTTAACGATAGAATCACAAATATCATCATCATCGTTAAATACTAAGTCATACAACAAATTGAATACTAAGTCATAAAACAAATTGAATACTTTCGATTTTTTTCCATTTGTCCAACCGTTTTTCTTACTAAAAATGATTCACATATAAACATGTAAATAAGAATCGACAATATCTCAATATTCTGCAAAATAAAAAAAATACAAAAACTATAGATAAAATAATTCTACAAATTTTATAATTTTTATTAAGAAAACATACATTTATACTTATATCTGTGTGATGCATGATAATTTATTTTATCTTATTTTCTATCAGTTGCGAGTGAATTATTTGAGATGGAGAATAATTTTATTATAGAAATTATGATATTGATAGATGTGCCTAACAACAATTTAAGAATAGAACAAAAAAATTATAGAGAAAGGTTGAGAAAATTCTTGTTATGACCCTAATTAATATGTCAATGCATGTATAGATTAAAATGAAATCATTAGGTTGTCATGCATGTTATGAAATCGCAAAATTACAATTAATAATCTTTATTAATCACGAATAACCAATTATTATGTATGTATATGCTCTCATTTGATCCGATTTTTTTTATCATAAACATAATTTTCAGAATTTTTTAATTATGAAAGCGACAAACATATATCATGAAAGTTATTTATATTATCAAATTTGTAGTTAATTAAAAATTTTGGAAAAAAAAATGACTCACCAAATCAACTATATATTAAAATTAAATATGGACTATCCTCCAAAATGACATTTTTGTAGATTTTCAAACAACTCTCTTTTTATATATTGTAGTTGATGAGCAATATTTATGCCCAAATAAAATAGAAAAACTTGTCTCCAATAAAGTGTAGTTTAAATGGTAAAGTTGACGCACCATAAAATTCTCCATAGTAAAGCTCTTAGTTCAAATCATGTTTGTATTCGGTGTAGTATATATCTCACATTGTGACAGTTTAATATTTTCGTCGCAATATAATATAATTCCATGTATATATATATATATATATATATATATATATATATATATAGGGTCGCGTTAGACTAATAACAGCCTAAGTTGTAGAACTAAGACCAACTCTGGGCCATTGATATACATCAACCG
>JAYDZE010454567.1:0-16219 GCA_034509125.1 Monilaria moniliformis
GGGAACAGGCTAGAAGACTCAAGGTTGGAACTCGTCACGTGGAGAAGGAGCAAGCCAACGTCAGTCTTTGGAGACTATATTTAATGTAAGTTCCAAATCTCTTAGAAAGCATGATCCTAGGATTTAATTTGAATTAATTATCCTATGTGCTTTATTGCGTTCTAGTTGTAGGAATTGCATGAGAATTAATCTGTAAATAATTCTCATATTATTACTGGAATGATCTCGGGTAGGGGATTCCTTCAATGGAATTTAAATCAAACCCCAACAGATGCGTCGCTGCACAGATGCGTCGCTGCAACAGATCTCGAGTTGTTTAGTACCTCGTTACACAGATGCGTCGCTGCAACGATTTAGCACCGATGCTTTGAGGGAGTGGATTTGTGGTTCAGCTGTCATGAATTCTCATATACGAACTATGCTCAAATAAACATGACATTCCAATCATAACCAAATCATAGCTCATCGTTGTAATTTAATAAATAACAAGATTTCCTGCATCTGTCTCATAGCATAATAATTCAAATTTGTTATATTTGATTTTTCACATCTATCTCATATAGGAGCTAGACTAGACTTGGATTACCTAATGATTAAAGATTTTTTGCAATATACATACCGTGTACCATCACATATTCCCTATCAATCACAAAATACTAAATCTCCTGGATGTAGTGGCCCTAAAATAGCTGGATTTGAAAAGCAAAAGCAAAAGCAAAAGAGAAGTAGTTGTACTGGATATGCAAAATCGGTTCCAAATATAACTTGAGCAAATGGTTATGAACATTATATCTCGAAAAAAAAATCTGATCGCTCATGCCTAACATAGAAAAATGCAGAGATTATGCTAACAGGGATATGGATCAGTAAATACTCAGAACTCGTATAATTGGTTATAGTATGCTAAATTTTCAATTGTCAATTGTGAGATATCAACTTAACATCTTAAAAGAGAATATGAGATGGATAATTACATAATTCATACATGATAAACAATAACAGTATCACCATTTAAATCCATCTGCCTAAATTTGAACAACTAAGTACAAAGTGCAATTTAAACCCATCTGTCTGAATTTGAAGACGAATTGAAATTTGTCGTAAAATTTTTAAGACATTGGTAATTCATTTTGCTTAACATTCCATTTATTTTGTCGGCGATTAGCCTAAACTCTTCATACACTACAATACAAATATATAATTACAAGCCAATACTCACACATAACCAAAATCAACTTCTTACTTTGAAGCACACAATGTAAAAGATCCTAAGTAAATGACATAATTGCAACCTAGTACTCACACATGTGCAATAAACAATATCTTATTTTGGAGCATATAATGAAAAAAAAACCAAAGTTAAAGACATAATTACGATATAGATTTATCTGGAATGAACCGACATTTCAAATTCGTAGGTGTGCATTCAAAAATGGACATCAAGAAGCATACAGATTTTCACATATGTCTTTTCAAAGATACAAGGAATGCACAATTTTTCTTCGGCAGTAGAAGTTGGACCAAAATCTGTACGTATATATATACCTAAAATAATTCGAAGGAGAAATTAGGGCTTTACCCGGGTGAAAAGATACACGTCCCGGAGAGCTATACAATAACACCAACGCTCCAACGCCACAAGGGGGAAGCTGTTTTTTCACAAAGTAGTTGCAGATTTCACAATGTTCTTCACTCTTGAGCTGAGACATGGTTATGGAAGAGAAGTGTGTTACTATCTTGGTGTAGTGCTCAAGGCAGTTATTGAATCACACCAAAAGTGCCTGACACATAATTTGAAGAAATGTGCACTATTTCAACGGGCTTGAGCGGGCTGAGATAGCAATCACGAGCTTGTGAGATAAAATGAAATGGCAAATATGTGATTAAAGAAAGATAAGTCATCTATCTTGGGGTTAACTGCACTAATAAACACATCATAAAAGTTTGCATATCTAGCGCCAATACCCTAAGGCCATGTTTGGTAGGTGGGTTTGGGTCCAGATAGGATTAATAATATAGGTCCAACAGTGTATACAAGGTGTTTGGTAGAACAGATACCATTTCACCTTAGCCCGTCGGGCCTAGATAAATTGTCGCGGCCTGTTCCAGATGCGCACGAAACGGCGCCGTTTTGGAGAAGTTCGTCTGATAAACAAACGCACCATTTGGGTGCGATTGTTTACTGTTGCTCACGGTTTTCTCTCTACTACCCTCTCTCTCTCTACGCGGATGCAACTCTCTCTCTCTCTGCACTGATGCAACTCTCTCTCTACTCTCTCGTCTCTCCACTCTCTCTACTCTCTACTCTCTCCCTTGCGCACGCTCTGTGTTTCCGGCGTCACTGCATTTCACCTTGTGGCTGCATGTGAAAATTGGGGCTTTGATTTCTCGATTCGGGGCTTCGATTTCTTGATTTGGGGCTTCAATTTCTCGATTTGGGACTTCGATTTCTTTGATTTGGGGCTGACGCTTGGCTGTGATGACTGGAAAAATTTGGGGCTGTGATGACCAGAAAAATGGTTTCGAAAGAGAGGGCCACTCACCGTAGCTTGGCGGGGCGAACCCAGACGGCGGCGGCGCTGCAACTGGTTGGCAGCCATGGCGGTGACTCCCTCTCTAGGTTCGATTAAATGGATGGTCTGAGCCACCTTTTGTCAATTCTGTTGTGTGTTGTTTGTCAATTTTGTTGTGTGTCGTCGGTGGTGGTAGCGGTGGTGGGCTATGGTGCAGGCGGCGGTGGTCTGTGGTGCATGCGGTGGTGGAGAAGGGGCTTCGATTTTGGAGTGGGGTTTGGGGCGGTGGCGGTAGCAATGGAGGTACATGGATAAGAAGCTGACAGAGTGGTTCGATTAAATGGATGGTCTCAAGAAGTAAGCACCTTCTACGAGTGTTTATTCCCTCTCATTGTTTGTTTTAATCATATTAGTTGACATTTGTTTTTCTTATCGACAGGTACATGGATAAGAAGCTGCAGAGTGAGTTCTCGCTTATTCCGTTTCGTCAATTGTCTTCTTAAATATATAGTGCAAATGTATCGTCAAAACTTAGCGGGAATAGTGATTTTATTTGAAAATGATGTTTCATTAAGTTAGTTTTGTGCACTCTATGCTTCATTCGTGTTCAATTTCATACTGCAGCTTGTTGATTGCTCTCACTCGTATTGAATTGTTGGGAAAATTTTCTAATTTGACTGATTATTGATGAGAAAAGAAGTTTGAAGCATAGCTTATTAGTTATTTTGTTTTATGTGATCTCCACGCCCATCCATTAATTAATTTCAAAATAAGCCATCGTCTCCCTCTCGTATTGGATCCAAATTTGAAAGGTGAGTTGAATTTGTAGTTGGATAATCCAGTACATACATATGTTATAGCCTTATAGGAACTTAATTGGTGTATTCCTGAATCTTCAAGTTGCAGTCAGTGTCTAGATTGAAGCTGGTTGTTTTACCATATTGAGTTGTTTTAAGTATGTTGAGAATCTTGAATTACAAACACGATTATGCTTGCTGATTGTGTTCAGTGAGTTATTGAAGTTTGTTCCATCTTATATTTTTTTCAAGAGTGCTAATTGTCTCTCATGAATGATAAAATTGATAGTTTTTCCTAAAAATCCAAAACATTGTTCAATTCCAGTTTTTGTAAGTTGTAGAATATGTTAGGCTAAAAAATGCCATATGACACACATGCCGATCAATGGCTTCCTTGTGTCCTGCATTAGTAATTCAAAAACTTATAGCTTCTGTGCAGTGATGAGTGCTGTTTTGTGTGTCTGCGTGTTTTAAGTCACTTTTGTCCACCTCGACATTGAAGTGTGAAAATCTGTCTGTTTTCCAGTCAAGCTTAATGCTAACCGTATGCTAGTTGGAACCCTTCGTGGCTTCGATCACTTTATGTACATGTCTATGCATCGACGACGCCATCTAATTTAGCATTGAATCTGTAGTTTTCCTTATGTTATGTGGTGACAGATAACATCAATTCTCCAGTTGTAGATTGATAAACATTATCTCAATTATGCCCATTTGAGTTAGTTGAAATTTTACGGATGTGAGGCAGCTGACTTCGGTGGAGCTAATATCTAATTTTGATTAATGTATTTTCAAGATATGAATTTGGGATCTGTGTTAACAAACTTATTGAGGTTTTTTACTTCTAAGATAATGGAATAATTTAACCTCAAGTATTTTTGCTTTTGCTTCTTTAAAAAAACGTATTTTTGCTTTCACTTAAGTTAGTTTCAAAATCCATTTTTCCATGTGGAAATCCACTAGTGTAGAATGTAGATTCAACAATTTAGACGAATCAATGAAGTCAATTATAGTAAAACAAAATTAAGAGCATCATGTCATGTGGTTAGAATATTACATGCTGCATATTCCAAGTGGTCTTATTTTATGTATGAATCGTATAGTAGAATTGAATGAAAAACTATTCACAGTTAAGTGCTACTATTAATTCTATCTGGATGCTTTCGTTCGGAAACATGAATAAACGTGGTTAACTTCATTTAACTTTTGCATTCTTACGATTTCTTAATTATCTCTACGAATCATGAACCATAAATACTTTTTCTAGGGAGTGAGCATAAATACGAGCAATGAATAAAGGCATGCCATGTTTAATAAAAGGAGGAATAGTCAAAATATTGCTAAAATTATAACTATTTCTTTCTGATTCTATTCTAAAATGTTAATTTTGACTACATTAATATCAAATATATGGAAAACTTGGAAAATCTATCACCGAACAAATTTCTTGGTACCTGAAAGCTAAGTATGATTGACACAAATTTGATGTGGTATATAAATTTCATCAATGTATAAATTGGCATAATTTCTTATAATTTGAGTATTAATTAATCAAAGTCAATAGTTGAATGTTTTACAACGGGATAGTTTGAGTATTAATTTTAGCTATATTTTGAAATAATTTGTAAGATAATTAATTTATATAATTAATGAAGTAATTAATCTGTTAAATTAATTTATATAAGATAATTAATGAAGCAATTAAGTTATTAATTTAATTTATAAGATTAATTACGTAATTTATATGGGATGATTTGTAATTTATAATTGATTAAATTAATCTATATAATTTATAAGATAATTTATAATTATATAACATTAGCAAATAAGATAATATATTCATAATTTTATTAAAGGCAAAAATATCATTTCACATCTTATCTATTATATAATCTAACTTACTAAACACCATACTTATTTTTATTTTGAAGCCTCTTTCTCGCCTTCGCCACCGTCTGCGGCGTCATTCCAGGGATTATTGGCTACTGCGTCATGCAGGTCACCAGTTCCAGCAACCCTGAGCTCGAAGCCAAGCTCCGCCAGTCCGTCCGGCCCGAATTAACAGTGATTCGTCTCTGATTCTCTTCCAATTTCTCTTCCGCCGTGAAATCTTTGTTTTTCATATTTGTCGATTTGTTTTTTAAATTCGCGATATTAAACTGATATCTTTCATTGAGAGTCGTCCAATGACTACTGGTGTGGGATTCGATGACCTGATTGCTGGAATGGTTTTAGATAAAGATGTATTTCAGGCTAGATAGAGTGTATAGTACGATTGGGTTTAGGGTTACTTGTAGTATTTTGGTATGAAATATTCTAATTATTTTAGGGTTGTTTACTATTCTGAATCTGCCTAGATAGATAGAAATAGTATAGGTTACTCTATTGTTTATTAAGATGGATTAGAAACTTTGGGATATCCTAGAACCCTTGATTATTTCTATAATTTGAGATAACTTGCTTGATTCTTGTGTGATGAAGATAAAACTACTCAATCGTGTGTATTGTCAGTTCTGAATAGTAAATCCCTCCTTTGTATGTTGATATCTACAGGTGACCTGTGTTAAATAATGTTTATGGAGAAGGATAACCATTTTGAAAAGATAAAAATTGAACAAAAAACATGACCACACATGAGGTGATTCTTGGTTTTGGAATTTGGATACTCCTATAGCATGTTGCTGGCTGTTGTCAAACTTCTATTTTTGTAGATTTTTAATCAGAATAGTTCGTTGTATATGTTAGGGATGTACAAATACTTCCTGATTGGACGACCAAATCAAACCTATCCGACCAAACCAAAGAATCATTGTTTGTAGATCTAATGCGTTAGTTTTGGTAAGTCGAGATTTTGTTAAAACCAGACCATTTGTTTCACCTACTGTAAGTATGGTTTGGTTTCATTTTTTCTCAACTGAGAATTTGGTTTGATTTGGGCATTTGCCTTAAAAACCATCCAAACCAAACCCATAAACATGCAGTATATATTGCCTCCTTTTTACATCCCATAGCCTCTAAAATAATATATCATTAGCATGATGATAGGAGATCAGTGCATCAATATTTTATATGTTCCCCTTGTTTCTTATGCTAACTTAGGCACTTAGTGCAGAGGGTGTGTTTTCTCTAATAAATCGTATGTTGATCGTAAAGAAGAGATGTATAACAATCTGTATGGAGAGGACTGGAGATGGGACCTATTGTTTACGTTAATTCCTTGATCATCTAGCTACAATTGTATGACAATTACATATTTTGCATTATCCATTAAAAGATATCCCTGATCTTGTATTTTCACCTCAAGATCGTTATCAATATTACATTGTGTTAAGGTAGAATGAAAATTTGATATTTTTGTGACGGTCAGATGATGGGTAAAGTTAATCAAGAAAGGCTAGCAGAGTACCTGGGGGAACTTAAGAGGAAAGAAAATACAAATGACAGATATGTCGCTGCTTTAAGAGGAGAGACACTGACTAGAAAGCCATACGTGAGAATTCAACCAGTCCCAAACCCAAGTAGCACTGTGGTCGAGGAGGAAAAGAGTAAATGTTGAGACAGGATTTGGTTCTCAGATGATAAAGACATAGGAACTGGGGGCTAGTCGTTAGTGTTTATTTTGGATTTCAACATTATCAAGTTGTGTTTATCCTATAGAATACTGGTTATATGCTTGTCTACTGAGTTATTAGTCCAGCAATGACAAGTGCATTTGTGCAAATGAAATGATATAATGCTCAGTTTTGGTGATTGTAATTTGAAATTATATTTGAACAAAAACATTAGAGAATGGCTTCATTTGGTAGATGATATAGTTCCATATTCTTTCGTTCTCTAGCTCAGGGAACGAGGGTCCTAGTACCTTTTGTCATCACTGTTGAACTTGATTCCAAAATGAATTGGTTTTGCTCTGGTAAAAAAGTTAAAAATATAACAAGCAACACAGAATACTTGCAAGGTTTACACCATTGCAGGATACAACCTTGTACGTAAAAAAGCACAGCTGCCATAATTACATATCATGATTCATATATACATTCACGCCTCACACAGCATATACACAAAACGACTTCTCGAGTTAGCTGTTAGGAGCTGATCGCCTGATTGACACCACTGCTATCATGCATAACATTGATCACACACCAAACAAAGAAGAAGAAAATGAGAGCAAAGCCGAAAACAAATTCTTCCGAGCCACCTATGTGCTTCTGCAGAAACTGGATGTATGTGCAGCTACTACATCCACTCGAGCACAAGTTGAACTCTGATCTCACTCCAGAGATTTTCAAGAATACAGCCTGAGTCGATTTGTGATACGCTTCCGGCAAATGGGACATTCTGACAATCTTGTGCTGCATTCTCTGCAAGTCTGGAACAAACAGTGACTGCCTGAGATTTTGTACTAATTCGGCTATGGCAGATACTTTTACTATTGGATCTTACCAGGTGTCCGCAATTGAAGGCCATGTTCTTTGTATTGGTTAAGCAAACGGGGCAAACCTTCAATCAAATATTTAGAAGGCTCATGTCAAATAACACTAGTATACCACTTTTCTTTCTCTGACAACACGAAATTGTTTAGAAGCTTTTATTGGACTGGAACAGCAGATTTAACATCGGAATTATCTGTGGATTGGACATGGTATGTACGGCTTCATGAGCGGTCCTTACCTGAGTGTGGTCCTCTTGCATAGAAGCTGAACTGTTGCTGGGCTCTCGTGATAATCCACTTTGGCTATTGTGTGATGCTGGTGGCGTGTATGGCACCGGTGGAGGCCTAGGAACTATTTTCTTAGCTTTTCCAGTCACTCGTCTTCGTTCCAATTTGCAAGTTGAGAGAGATGTATTAACCGAAAAGTTAAATGTATATATAAGCTCTGTGCTATGATACATGCTGCTCTTCACTATCTTCTAAGGCATATGATGGTTAATCTTGGTTCATCAGCCAATTGAACTAAGCTCTGTTGATATCACCTTAAGAAGGTTCAATACGTATAGACACTTGCATGGCTTTATGAAGGCAACACTCAATTCATAAGGAGATAAAATCAGAGCACACACACTTGTAACAGAGAGAAGACATACCCTAATAGACCGAATTCACGGGCTGCTTTATATTGGATAGGAATTTCCATCAATGCAGCAAGAGCGAAAGCTGTCTCCTTTTCAGCAGATGATGTGAACTTTGACATGATCTCAGTAAAATTTACAAACTGAAAATTTTGGAGATAACAAAACTATTACTAAGAACTTGGTTATATGAGGTTATGATGCTAAAAAAGAGTAATACCTGAAAATTATCAAATTCACGAGCAGGGATTTTGTCATCAAATTTCTTCATATCATCCCATGGTCCATCACCAACACCAACAAGAACAATTGAGAGGGGATAGAGACTGATAGAAAAAATTGACACAAGTATAAGTTTTTTTAGTTCGATATGTTTCTAGCGTGATAGAAAACTACACGAGGACCCTTCTAAATTCTCGTAAGAGCAAATTATAGCTTGGCAATCTGTCCAGGAAAAAACTGTCTGACTATAATTCTTAACTATTTGTTCTGAATTGTACAACAACAATGGATATGGAGAGTAGCTACTTTGGCTCAGGCTCAGTAGACCTTTTCTTGAGGAAGCCATATAAGCATGATAAAATTCAAATAAACTGCCATTTTGGAGAAGATACACTCCATTACAAGCATTTCTAAATCATATAAACCTTCAAACCCAGCCTGAAATTCTTAAGTGGTTGACACACTAATATTCCAATCCTTCATAAACCAAGTCCACCATAGATAAGTGAATAGTCAGTAAAATACTGAAGGAAAACGAAAAGGAGAGGCATTGTAATAAACTCAAACAAGCAAAACAACTAATTTGAACAAAAATTATTATATCAAACCATGTATATTCTTAATGTCATAAGTAATAAGAAACTAGCTAGAATTTCAAGTTCCGAATATTCATAATCAAGATGGTTGTTTAGCTCTCAAACACAACAATTTTTCGTGTTGTTTTTTTCTTTATTCGGATAGGGAACACATGGTTGGAAATTGGAGCTGTTAATCTCCTTAAAGGGAGGAATGCGCATGTTCTGGTTCACTTTTAAGATTTTTCTCTCAGCCAGTCGGGTAGTCAAGCTAAAATCGTTTTCTTTGACGTTTTTAAGTTTTTTTAGAGTGAGTAGGTGGCATCCTATCATATGCTTAGCACCAGTTCTTAATTGTATAATTAGCAGAAGAAATATTCATTGAAAATTGGATTACATGAAACAAATTTTTACCTTGCATTCACTATGGAGTTTATGGTTCTCTGTTCTTGTGGGCTGAGTTCATTATCTGACATATTGACACTTCTGGTAACCTTCATCAGATAAGGTAATTCATTAATGAAATGAGTGAATGTACAAACGCATATGACTATTTCATCATTCCCCCTCATGTTTTTGTGCATACCTGCCCATCAGCAATGATCACTAAAACATGGTATTGTCCACCATTTTTCTCCACTATATCTACTGCAGCATCCACAACAGGTCCATAAGATGTTGGCCCTTCAAGAAGAGAGAGACAGAGAGAGAGTTTCATATTTAACTAATTTATAGACCTATGTAACCGAAAGCTCCATGTTAATGACAACTTGAAGATTATATGTACTTGGAACAACCCCATGGCCTTGAAAGAACAGTCATTAGGTAACAACTAGTAAAGAAGCTTACCAGATAATCGTAATTTTGGAACTATTCTTCTGTAGCAGGCCATAACTTCTTCAAACCCATGGCAAGAAGAGTGATCACTGTGAAAGCTAAATACTTCCTGATCATGCGTAGTTGCTACAGGAAAAAGAGGGATGGGGGATTGAGTCGGTTTCTCAACCAGAAAGGATGATGCTAGGAAGAGTCCATTCCCAGCTTAAAAGTAGCTACTGGAAAGAAATCAACAATGATAAACTGAAATAACAATGATGTTGTAAAATAAACTAACCATCACCAAACCCGAAACATGGAATCAAATTGTCTTCATCAAACGGGGCCAAAGTCTTCCCAATTATTGATATAGCCTTTTCATAAGGATTTGGCGTATCACCAATAGCATGCAGGCTACGGTTATTGAATGAGACTTTGCCTTCAGATATGAGATAAATGCATTAGCTACCAATATACAAATTCATACAAGAAAAACACCAGAAAAGAAATGAATATTTAGGCTTTTTCTCCAATGTAAGATAGTGATAAAAGACTAGCTACATAAGCTTGTACCAGAGCAGTTGCTTGTTAAAAGATTATTATATCAAAAGACGAGTATTATTTCTATGAGTATACAGATCAGTTTCTCTCAGTTGTCCCATCATATACTTGCTAGTTACCTGTCCATTCATTGCTTTTCGTAAAATCAATCCCGAGAATTAGATTTGATGATTCCAGTCCAGCTTCTCTTAATGCCTCTGTGACCTGCAAATGACAATCGGTGATTACAAAACTAAGGTTCGCCTACAAATATAGGTGGGATATAACCTTCTTGATGTAGAAATGAGCGTCCAGGCGCAAAAGAAAAATGGACTTTGGCATGTTCTTGCTTTTATGTAGACATATACATAGATTTATAAGAAGTATTTAGAAGAAACAAAGATGAAAGAAAGAAAGAGAGAGAGAGAGAGAGAGCACAAAAAAGAAAGAAAAGACGCCCAAATGCTTCGTTGGGATTTTGTTAAATTGACTTAAATGACTAAAACTTACATACACAAGGGATAAAAACTAGTTTGTCATCGACGCCATTGCAAAATTTTACACTTCACCTTCTTAACTCTTTTTTTAATTTTTGCACTTATTTACTATCTCGAATACATGGGATCAGGGATGAGATTTACATCTTACCGGTTGGGACGTCCCGCTGGCAGACATTCAACGACAGATATTATCACATGCGTAGCACATGATGGCATATCAACAAGTCATTGATAGCTATTGCATTTCCTATTCAAGCTTTCTATAATGTTTTTACTTCGGAAAATCTACACGAAATAACTAAAATTTTATCTTTGCAAATCTATATATGTTTTCTCTTTTACTGTAATAAGTCATATTATTACTTATCAAAGAATAATACATCATTAGTAGATTGTAGTGTTTAATTATTTATTTTTTCAAGTTATATTTATTAATTGCCAGCTGTAAAAAAACAAAAAATTGGGACAAAAGTATATATGTTATTCTTCAAACGTTAAGTTGAGATAAAAATTATAGATGATTTTTTTCAAATTTTATATATTTTGAATAATTAAATTTTAAATATTAAGATAAAGTGCGTTAACACAGGTACAATTAAATTTGTATAGGAAAAAAAAAGTTACAAATTTTATATGAGCATGGTGCTATAGTCATACTATAGTAAGTATATAGTCAATTTCATTAACATCATAGTACTTAGTTTTGTTATTATACCTTTCTTGTATAATTTATTCTTTGAAAAGCCATGACATGTTGCTTAAAGCTGTATATTTGTAATTTTACTCAGTTTTGTTATTATACCTCTCTTGTATAATTTATTCTTTGAAAAGCCTTGACATGTTGCAACTTGTAAAGCTGTATATTTGTAATTTTACTCAATTTAAAAACAAGAAATTATATTTGACATATTTCAATTAAATAAATTTACAATTTGACATTTAGCGAAGGTATGTAATAAATATAATTAGTATTGACAAAGAATTGAAAAGTAAATAAATAACTCATTTAGATGGACAAAACGTTTTATAGATGATAATTAATTAATTTTTGTTGTTGTGAACAAAAAGAATGAAAAGGGGATAAGTAGAATTAAATACAACATATTAAGGTGATAAAGTGTAACCCATGCAAAGCCCAAACAACAAAAGCATAATCCGAACAAATTAACATATGATGATTATTCATGCATCGCGCACATGATGATATCTACAGTCCAAAACTTGTCCTAGATGATGAGTTGAGAATCCCATGTAGAATAGTTGGTGAGGTTAGGATGATAAACCATAAAGTTCGTGATACAGATAACTGTTACCTCAAGTATATACAGATAACTATGTGTATGTAACATACAATGTAAACAATGTATAAACAAGAAGGAAACTATCAAACAAGAGATTAATTAAAATTATCCTTTCAAGTTTATAATTGACTGGACTTGACTTGTGTGGTTACTGCTTTGGATATAGCATTTCCAAGTAGCAATGTGCATGACCAACAAGATAAGTCCACTAAATTAAATAAGTCATTTTGAGAGACAACAGAAATAGGTGGGGCTAAAGCCAACTTTGATAAAGACATATTGTTGCAACTTCCAACACAAGTGATACTCAACTAGGAAGAGTTTCAAGATCAGTGGATGCAAATGCAATGCTTCTCAAATCAAATTATGAGGTGTTCAAATTTAATCAATACATGAAAGTAAATAAAATAAAAACGGGAGAAGCGTAACGCGGTAGGAGAATAAACCTGGTCGAAGGAGGTGAAATTATCGGGAATGTAACCATACTTTTTCTTCCTGTCGACACCGCTGCTGCCGGATCTCCTGCCACCCGCGCTCCCTCTGATTTCTTTGAAATTTACACTAGTGGAAGCAGAAAAGGAACGATCCAGGTTTCTGTCCGGCAATTGGTTGAACGGATTGTCAGCAAACGAAGATGAACGCGAGCTCCTCGACCGACTGCGGGAAATCGAACGCGAGCGCGTCCTTGAAACGGCGGTGCCGGAGCTGACGTTGCAGCTGCCGGCGCGCTTCTGAGACCGGAACAACAGATTTCCCATCGCATCTTCTTCGGCTCCGTTGAGAAAGTGGCTACGAGTTTATAAATTACGAGAATCCCTCGCTTTACGCAGGCTGCAACTAAGAGGAAACTACCTCAGATTCTGAGGCACCTTTATTTTCTTCGAATTTAATACCTGTTGCAGTGTGGATTAAAGGGGAGTTGCTTCGAGAGTGTCTGTGTGGTGATGCGGGGGAAAAGATAGCTTATGATCGACTAGATTGAAAGGAATCGATTCTTTCCCCACTGCCGCGATATAAGTATCAATGTCATATCGCCAAAAATTGTTTAAATTTGGGTCATATTCGTTCTTATTTCTGTTATTTGTTCGATCAATTTATTTGTTCGATCAATTACATACCCTTTAAAGGGTTAGATGTACCTTGTAAGAAATGATATTGTTCCCATAAATACAAGATACTAATCCTATAATTGTGTGTTTGATTTGTTTATTTCTGATTTAATATATTTCTTTTGATATCTCCAACACTCCCCTCAAGTTAATTGATGGGATTCTCGATACTTAACTTGCTTAAAAGATCAGAAAAAATCCTTGGACCTAACGCCTTGGTCAAGATATCCGCTAGCTGGTCTTCAGATCGAACAAATGGCAACTGAACTGTTCCATCTTCTATCTTCACCTTAATGAAGTGTTTGTCCACCTCATCATATTTGGTTCTGTCATGTTGTACTGGGTTCTCTGAAATACTGATTGCCGCTTTATTATCACAAAATATCTGACAAACATGTCTTGGCTGAAACCCCAACTCACTTATCAATTTCTTCAACCATAGTACTTCCGCCAGACCACTTTTAATTCCTCGAAACTCGGCCTCTGCACACGATAAAGCAACCTCCCACAAAGGTAAAGTACCCTGAAGTGGATCTTCGGTCAACAGGATTTCCACCGCAATCTGCATCAGTATAGCCATGGATTTCCAAATCTCCATTTCTTCGAAACATGATTCCATGATCAAACGTTCCCTTCAAATATCGAACAATTCGCAGCGCTGCTTCAAGATGATCAACTAGTGGTTGATGCATAAATTGGCTGACAACTTCAACCGCATATGCAATGTCGGGTCTAGTGTGTGATAAATAAATCAATATCCCCACTAGACGTTGGTATCTGCCTTGATCTGCCAACTCTGCTCCTTCAGTTATCCTTAATCCATGATTCTGGGCAATTGGAGTATTAGATGGTTTGCAGTCCGCCATTCCTGTTTCCGCCAAAAGATCTAGTGTATACTTCTTTTGGTTAATAAAGATCCCTTGATTTGATCTGAGGACTTCGACTCCAAGAAAGTATTTAAGCATCCCTAAATTTTTCATCTCAAACTCTGCTGCTAGATTCTTCTTCAGGGTCTCTATCTCCTCAATGTCATCACCTGTAATGATCATGTCATCGACATAGATGATCAGACATGTGATACGATTCCCTTGTTTCTTAAGGAAAAGTGTGTGGTTGGAGTTACTTTGCTGATATCCATTTTTCTTCATTGCTTCCGTGAATTTCCCAAATCAGACCCTAGGTGACTGTTTCAGACCATACAGGGTCTTCTTGAGTCGACATACTTCCCCATTATGATAGTCAGTGGAGAACCCTGGTGGCACTTCTATATATACTTCTCTCTCCAACTTACCATGCAGGAATGCATTTGTCACATCAAACTGAATGAGTGGCCAATCATTGTTTGCTGCTACTAATAAAAGGACCCGAATTGTATTCATTTTTGTCACGGGTGAGAAGCTTTCAGCATAGTTGATCCCGTACATCTGAGTGTATCCCTTTGCCACCAGCCGAGCTTTCTATCTCTTGATGGCACCATCAGGTCGTCTCTTGATAGTAAACACCCATCTGCAGCCTACAGGTTTCTTCCCTTCAGGAAGTTGGCATCTCTCCCATGTATGGTTTCTTGCTAGTGCATCCATCTCCACCTCCATTGCATCTTTCCAATGTTTGATATGAATGGCCTGCTCAGCAGTTCGAGGAATTTCTTCTTCGTATAGAGTAGCTTCAATATCCAATAGCTTTGTCTGACATGTTTCCTCTAGCAATGTTGGATATTGAATGTCTAGATCTCCCAATTCTCTCAGGACTATAGCACTTGGGTAGAATTCCTCTATTGATCATTAGAGGCAAAACATATTGTCATGTTCCCGTTTCTGCAATAATATTGTCAGTGTTCTTAACATACTCATCGGGTTCTTGGTGACTTACCTCAGATATCAGGGGTAGATTTATGGTTGTGGTACTTGGATCATCAGGTTGTACAAGAGTATCCAAGATTTGCTTAGCGACAGTGTTCATTTGCTCCTATGGAACTATGTCGGGATTAAGGTTAGGCAGCGGTATCCCATTTAACCAACTTAGGGAGTCTACACTTGGATTTTGTTCACTCTCCCCCTGACTACAAAGTTGGGTATGAAAAAGATAGTTATGTTTCAAGGAAATCACAGTTGATGGTGGTATGGATTTGGTCTGTTTTAGGGTCGTAGCAATGATACCTTTTTTGATGAATCTCATATCCCAAAAAGACACACTTAATAGCACATGGAGAAAATTTGGAACGAGCATGTTTTGGGATGTGAACAAAAACGGAGCAGCCAAATACTCAAGGGGGCAAGGATATGGTGGTGGATACCTGAGTTAAGGTGGAGAGCTTGTGAATGGGGTGTTTGAAGCTGGGGGGATTTGGTGGGACGACGGTTGACAAGATAGACAGCAGTAGCAACTTGCATCTGGCTAGAAAGACTTGGGAACTCGGGATTCAATCAAAAGCACGCGAGTCATTTCAAGGAGGATTCAGTTTTTTCTTTCAGCAACTCCGTTTTGCTCTAGAGTGTAGGGGCAAGTTGTTTGGTGGATAAGGCCTCTAGTAGTAAAAAATAATTTCATGGAAGAATTAACAAATTCTCTGCCATTATCGGATCTAAGAGTTTTAATTCCAACTTGAAATTGTGGTTTGACCATGTTGTAAAAATGGACAAATTTAGAAAACACCTCAGATTTTTGGCGCAAAAAATATACTCAAGTTACCTGTGTACAATCTGTTAGGGTATATACTGAAAAGCAAGCTTCGAGCTGCTTTGTATTTTGTAAAACCTTATTTCCCATTAATGAGAAG
>JAYDZE010454678.1:0-16219 GCA_034509125.1 Monilaria moniliformis
AAAAGTTATGATTTTATGTTTCAGTTTCAAAAGTTATGGGATTGACCAGAAGTCAACGAAAAGTTATGATTTAAATGACAATTATCCATAGAATTTACGTATTACTGGATGATTTGAACTCTCAAGTTATCGGTTGGAGGGAAAAATGTCTTATCAACTAAGCTGTATTTTATCGATAATTTTAAATAGTATTACTTTATTATATCAAATTAAAATATTTAATAGATTTAAGAAGAAAAAAAACTAGGGGAAACCATTTATGTACTCTCATCAAGAAACATAGTTGGTTGTATTGTAATGGCAAAAGTACTTTGAACTTTTAAAGCGAGTACGTTTAGATGTGGAGTATGTATACATAGACTTGTACGAAATGTTAATATATTTATTTGTAATTAATTACAATTAAATAAAGCCAAATGATATTTAATGTGTATGACTGGTGTTGGATTTTTGTATATCATTATTAATGTACATTTAATGCTAAAAGGCGTAAAAGAAGAAAAAAATACGCACATATAAAATAGAGTCGGGTTATTATTAGTCAAAGTATTTATAAAATTATTGAATTCACTTATTTTATTGTATTTAAAAGAAAAAGAAAAAAAAAACATCATTTCTAGGGTTTGAATTTATGTAAAAAAAATTATGAGTGTAATAAATTATATAGTAAATTTAGTAACTTTGCACAACAGATTTGATATTTACATATAATGACTAACGAAGCTAACAATAAGAAAATAACTAATTTAAACCTCCCCTATAAAATATAATTCATTCCGTCCCATTAAAGATGTCACACTTTACTTTTTGGTTTGTCTCAATGCCACACTTCCATATTTGGAAAGTTTTTATATTCTAAATAACTTTTTTTCTTTCATCAGTAATATAACCAACAATTATTTCTCACACATTACTAGCTTCTCTCTCGTAATTAATATACGTAACAATTTATTCTCTCTCTATTTACACGCCATAAATAAAAGCTCATAAAATCTCGTGTTATTCACAAGTGTGACATTTTTACCGGGACGGAGGGAGTAATTAGTAACCCCATCTCCAACTATTACTTTTCACTTACAAAGTAATTTTCAAACATTTTCTACATCAAACTGACATTATTTTAAAAAATTACTTCAAATCTCGATTATGTGCAATTATCTATTTATTTTGTTTTAAAAATTTAAAACAATTGGTAATGTCTTATTCGTATATTCCATCACATCATTATAGAAGATTTTACAAATAATAAACGACAGCTAAATTATCGATTACAAAAGCACATACCTTAATTGCTGCATACGAACAAGAAAGCAACCAAATAGTGAAAACGTAAGTAACACTTATCTGTACTCCATAATTTAATAATGCTTAAATGAGAGAATTCTCTAGAAACTTATGGAAACTTCCACGTCAACCAAACCACATTCAACTATAGCCTTTGAGATAGCTTAATTAATAATTAGTAGAGTAATTACGGATTACAATTATTTGCTTGGAAAGTGATGACGGGATCTATTGATGCTAAACAGTTATATTATGACTACCAACACGCGGATTTTTTTGAAGATATTAGATCGATTCAGTTAAAAACTTAAAATTGGTTCACTTAATTAAATTAAATTTATAATCTTTCTCTAAAACTAGTGGAAATTGCACAATTTAATATAACCATTCTACAATTGCACAATTTAATGTCATCCTCTAAATAAAAAAAATAGATAATAATGAAATTTTGCCCAGGAAATCAAATTATACACCTTCTAAATTTTACATCATATAACTCTTGTATAAATCAGCGTCTGTCTACTTTTAGGATTAATAATCTGTGGGACTTGGCCAAAATATCTAAAGTCACCTATATTCACCAAACTAATTGACTCTAAAATCACTAATATAAACATAAAATCACTTTTAGGAAACATAAATTAGTTGTAAGATGAGCCTAACTACATCTAGAAATAGAAATGACGTGTGCTACAAAACAAGAAGACAAGATAAAGACGTTGAAACGTGATTTAGTTGGTAAGACGTTTCCTTCTAATTAATAAATCGAGATTCGAATCACTTAAAATGTATATGTGCGGAAGTCTTTGGATTGTAACTAAAAAAAAGATGTAATATAGAAAAACAATTCCCATAGTTAAAATAATAAGACATGAAAACTAATGGGACAAAACTATGAACATGAGATAAGACATCGAAACACGACTTAGTTGGTAAGACGTTTTCCTTCTAATTAATAAATCAGGATTCGAATCACTTAAAATGTTGTATACATGAGGTGTGTGAATTGTAACTCGAAAAAAAACGTAACAAAGAAAAACATTTCCCATAGTAAAAGTAATTAGACATAAATACTAATGGGAAAATGGAACTAGTAGGCCGGGCATAGAGAATTAGAAATGTTAAAAACATTAATTATTGATGCGGGCCCGGCCCTAGCCCGCGCAACTGTCTATCTTCCTATAAATTCCACCCAAAATCAACCAAAAATCTCAAACCAAACCCAAGGCCAAGGCATATCATCACAATCCAAAAAGGGAAAAGAAAAATGAGTTCTAAATTAATCTCAAGCAGCATTCCAATGCTCCAACTTCACTCAAATCCCAGAAAATCTCCCAAAACACAACTCCCCACTTTCAAATCAAGAATCCAAACCCGAAACTCATCCGGGGGCCCGAGGGCCTGCTCCACGGCCCAAATCTCCGCCTTCTACGCTCCCGCCCAAACCAAGGAAACACTGTACGAACTGCTGGGAATTGCGGAGGATGTGAGCAGTTTTTCCGACATTAAAAAAGCATACAAACAGATGGCGAGAAAGTACCATCCCGACGTTTCCCCACCGGACCGGGTGGACGAGTACACGAGGAGGTTTATTATGGTACATGAGGCCTACGAAACGCTCTCTAATCCTCAAACCAGAGCTCTCTACGACAGAGACTTGGCTTTCGGCGCCGGTTTTTCGTCTTCTCCCAGGAAACAACATCAGGTACACTTCACATCACCTTTATCAAATTTTCGTATAATATATAATTTTTTGCGTATTTTTTCATAAATCATATTGATTCCGACATTTTTTTCCTAATACTATGTACTAAATTTTTGTTTTTTTGAATTTTTTTTAGGGAATGGATGAAAAGGAGTGGAGAAGCAGCTGGGAGTCGCAATTGGACGAACTGCAGCGACGCGATTGTAGGGAGAGATCGTCGTGGGGGGCTCGAATGCGTAGCCACTAATTGTTATATATAGTATAATTAAAAATGTTTGTAAAAATTAGCCATTAATTAGATTTATGTAAAAAGATATGAATGGTCTTTTCCTTTTCCTCAATTTTCATTAATTTTTGACTTTATTGAGCTTATATTTAATAATTTAGTGGGTGATTTTGCCTATTTATATAAAAGAAAACAAGTTGAGTAGTAAGGTGTCTGAAAGACTATAGCTGGCAGTCGGGATAATATATAATAATTATCAAATATAAAAAAAATTCAAGTGATGCAATTTGATTGTAATTTCACTGCAAGGATAATAATATTAATGTGTAATATTTTAATTGTTTGGGCGTAAAGGATCATGCCTAGTTGATTTTTAATATTTTTTGAAGTCCACATATAATTTAGTATGATTGTGATTCCCATCATATATGATGAGGGTATAATTTAAAAAAAAAATTAAAAATATGAGTGACAAATCAAGATACGTATCGACATAAATTATAAGTATATGTTTAATAAAATATTTTATTTTAAATTTATAAATATTTTAAGTGAATATAATAAGTATGATAGTAATGTGTCCCACGACAAATTAAATGTGCGATTATTGCCTCTTCAAACAAATAAACGGTACTCCTACTCTCAGTCGAGCAGACATGCTGATGCAGTGCATCACACTACGCTGATTAGGTTGTAATTTTTGATTTAGTGTTTTAATATTTTTTGGTCAGCCATTTTATGTGTTCGGCTTAGTTGGTGAGACGCTTTCTCTCCAACTAATAGATCGGGAGTCGAGTCACCACGGAGATAAATAAGGAACTATTATTAATTATTTAAAAAAAAATTATTCCCATCTCCCAATCCAAAAGGTAAAATAAAATTATAAATAATGGACAAGTCTTTGTTAGATTGCCTAACGAGTTATGACTTGTTAAATAAGTTATAAATATAAAATAGGTATTGGATGAAATACTTGAAATTCAATAAAGTTAAAAAGTAAATTTAATAATTAAATACAAATAAAAAACTAGGATATGAATGTAATTAGCTATCTAATTTGGGTTACTAACGTAATTATGCACATCGCGTCATTATCAGCGTGGCTGAATAGTATCCCATGTCTACCTCAAAACAAGATTATTTCTAATTTTTATGTAGGGCAGGATAGTAATTTGCTGAGTAGACAACTTCCAATTTTATGTTTTTCAGTGGACAACTCAAATTTTTTTAATTTTTTTTAGTAGACAACTTCCAATTGCCAACCTAGCAAAAAACAGTGCAAACACGTGTCAAAAAACTTATGATAGTGACTTAGATGATTATTCACAAATATATAAGAGTTTATCCAACAAATCAAGTTCACAATACTGCTTAAACGTCATTTTCATACTTATCAATTTGCCATAAATTTGAGGTTTTTTGTGTTGATTTATGGATCGTATCCCGTTCAAGTACTGTTATCCCATCATTTAATTGTTATTTTGATAAGATATAATGATACAAAATGCTTTTCCATCGGTTTATTGCTTTTAGGAAAATAATAATTAAAAATAACATTTTTTTGCCCGAGTTGTGCGACCAACGCGTGCGCGCGCCCCACGCAATTGGGCGTGCTCGGGCAAACAGCTGCACAGGCGTGCATGCCCGCCGGCTCCACCCCTTTAATGCGCGCCCTCCGGCAGCTCTAGCATACACATACGGCGTTGTGGCTGTCCTCACATACGTTAAAAGAAGCTGTCAAATTTTATTTGGTGACATAATTAACTATAGTTATTAATTGAGGTTGAGATTGGTAGGTAGGGAAGACTAACAATAGTGAATTATTACATCAATTCTTGAAGAACATTGATCTTTCCGTGTAAGGACAACTATCGTTCATTGTCCCGTATCAAGAAACTTAAATTCTTCTAGAAAATATACACTCCATATTATTTATTACAATTCCGTTGATGTGGTCGATTATATAGTAAGTCGACTTCTAGAATGAAATAAATTATGTGCTAATGCAAACTCTTGGTGAAACTCCAACCCTAGTTCCATATTGTTGGTAAATGGCAACCATATTATTTTTTAATTTTATGAAAAATAAATAAAGAAAGAAAAAATGGGAAATATAAGAAAGGAAAAAGGAAAATATATGAAAAAACTTTTTCTATCTCCACAATCATCCTTCTCTCTGCAAGCTGGCAGCATGTCAAAAATATGCGTTGCCTAATTGGGAGAGAGGCGCGATTAGGTCATACGAGCGCGTACGGCTTCGATCGCGGATGGCGCCGCAACTGCGCTCCACCCGCAACGTCGCCGCGCCTCTCTCACCTCCGGTCCAGCTGAAAATGCGGCTGGACTGCTTATGCCCTTAAGAGATGCCAAGTGTTGTTTTACTTTTATAATTTAAGTTTATTAATTTTCTTATACAATTTCCCTATATATATTTAAACAATTACTTAGAGAGTTATAGCGGATGTAGCACTTCTAGAGCGGTTTGAAGTCCTCTAAACCAGAAAGTCCTTGAAATTTATGTAAAGGTCGCTGGAGAAGAAAATTAGTCGTTACCTCGCAAATTTGAAAATATTGAAAATTTCAAAATATTTATTTCTGGTCTAGTCACTACAATCAGTCGTAGCATCCACAGTGCTATATTTTCTTATTATTATTTTTGTTTATGAAACATTATTAAATATAGTCATAATGTAGCACTAATATTTAAGAAATTTTAAACCTCAGTCTCGACTAATATGATTTTGTTTTAGGAAAAATATAAATATAAATAAATTGTACCTACATAATATCTCTAAATTTTAAATTAAACTGAATTAATTTTATTTAAATTGATTTTATTACTAATTACATTATTTTCTTTTACTAAATTACCTCTAATATATTTTTAAAGATATGATTGAAAAGTTGGTTTGATAAATCTTACATACAGAGCCACAGAATTAATTTTAAGATAAATATATAAATATGTAATGAAAAAATTAATCTTTTTAAATTATGACAATATATATATATATATATTAATTTATTTAATTTAATTAATATTTATAAACTTATTCAAATATAAAATACCTAAAAAATCTATTCATGTATGTACATTCAATAAGTTTATTTTATCCTTGCACCACATGTTTTGAGTCTTTTGACTGACTTTAGTATCAACCGAACCGTCTCGAGTGTCATAAAAATGTGTGATGGAATTTATTTGCAGCCAAACTCGTACACGTATAACCTCATCAATACTATACGGACATTAATGACATCACTTTTGATTATTTTTGCTTTCTTTTGCTAGAAGAACATTCAAAAGCGTCTAGAAGCCAATTTCTAGAAAAAGATTGGAAAACAACACATTTATTATAATAACACCCATAGAATGGTAGAAACTTCCAAATTCAAATAATTATCCAAATAGATTATCAAAAAAATTAGTTAGATCATCGGATGATATACCAGAATTTGTTCAAACTGTTTAATAGAAGATTCTCAAAGAAAAGAAAAAAAAGAAAAAAGAAAAAAAGAGGTATAATGACGTCACCTCTTGCGTGTCAATCCACATTAAATTTACGAACCCAATAAATAGCAAAAGCCCACACAAGAACTATCCAGACAACAACAAACACTGCTTTCTCATACCCCCAAAAAAATCGAAGAAAATGAACTCCAAAATCTTACCGTCAGGCCCGAGATCAGCCGTTTACACAATCCCAAAGCCCAATCAATCGACAGAAGCCCGAATCCCGGAATCGATTTCCTTCGCCTCACAGGTATCAAGTTCCAGAATCACGGCCAAGAGCCCATCCGGGCCGAGAAGGGCCCGAATACCAGCCCGAATCGAGGCGTCCCTCGCCGTAACTGCGGGAACCACAGAGTCACTATACGAAGTGCTGGGAATTGGAGAGAGCGTGAGTTCGGTTTCCGACATAAAAAAGGCGTACAAGAAAATGGCCCGAAAGTACCATCCGGACGTTTCGCCGCCGGAGAGAGTGGACGAGAACACGAGGATGTTTATAATGGTGAAGGAGGCCTATGAGACGCTCTCCAATCCGCAGAGGAGAGCTCTCTATGATCGGAATCTGGCCGGCGGCCATGGCCAGGTACTTTTTTTTTTTCCAATTAATCTCAATGAATTTTTCTGTTAGAAAATCATATTTTATATCTAATTACTTTTATATTGATGAAATTTCTTACATCATATGATGCTTTAATTAAGATTTTTTTTGAAAAGTGGATCTTGTCTGAATTTTTCTGATTTTTAACAGGAAATTGCAGAAAATGAGGAGTGGAAAATGAGGTGGCAGTCTCAGCTAGATGAGTTGAAGAGAAGAAGCGATAATATTTCGAGAAGAGAGAGAATGTCATGGGGTGCACGAATGCGTAGTCAAATATAATTTTCCATTTTTTTTAGATGGATCGGATTATTAGATGTAAATATATGTTATATCTCGTATTGAGTTTATGTATATTGGCGTAAATAAATTAATACGAGATGTGATTTTGTTTTATTGTTATTATGATTTTGTATAAAATATTGGTTTAAAATATTGTACAATATTAGGTACTAATTAATTTAATCTTTTTAAAGCATCTATTGTTCCGGAAAATTATTGCTTCCTCCAATAAAAATAAACAAATTAAGGAGTCAAATTAATTATGAAATTTGGATGTCATTCAGGAAATATTTTTCAAGCGATTAAATTGTTTTTATAATTTAAATATTAGAATTAAAGAAAAACACACAACATAATATATATATATATATAATCCAGATAAATAGAATATATTATTACCGTGTAATTTATATATTCCACATTATTATTGCGAAGCATAATTTTTATTATGCATTAATGCCAATAAATTCTTCATATGATTAAGATTAAATAACTACAAAATTTTCAAATTTTAATGAATATTAGCACTAAATTTAGTATTTGAAGTATACACACAGAGTATAACTAACATGTTAAAACAATTTTGCTATACAATTTATTCTTTTAATACTAAAATATGGACTTGTCACTTAACATATATAAAGACTTTATTAAAATTGTAATTAAATTGTAATTTATTTTAAAAAAAATTACACTGTTAGTTAGCTCATCCTTGAGATATAACTTTCTAAATAAGTACAATTATCAAATAATTCATAATGAAAGTTATATATTATTCTGCATCATGTTTGAGTGCATTAATATAACTTTAACTAATAGTAACTATATACTAATATGTGACAATCATATATGTACTATCAATATGTAAAATCAGAAAACAACAAAATTATAAGATTAAGAACTATTCCACTTATATAGAAGGATTGTTCATTAAAAAAATCGGAAAAAAATTGGTACACATTTTTTAGATATTATACGTGTCCGTCGTAATGAATATAGATTTTATATGTTATAATATAAAGTATAATTTAATAATATAAAATAATTTTATTTCATACCTAGACTTATGTCTAACTATCAATCATAAAAATGGAATTAAATAAATAATTGTTATTTGATTTCTTTTGTAATTTTTGTACATACAAAATATAAGAATCATCAAAGGTTTGTCATTCCCTTTCCTCCTCTATTCCATTCATCCCTCATTCCATACCATCACACCGAGCATATCCTTATAGAATTTTAGTCGGGACAATCTAGTCGCATAGCTCTATAAGATCTTCATTCGTTTACAATTTTTTTAGCACTAATCCTCTCTTTTTTTCGTCTTATTTGATTAACTCACATACTTCGAATTGAATTAACATCCCAAATCATATTATATATTAAAATAATACCAAACACCTCATATATCTTATTTTCAAAAAGTATACACCTATGAGACTAAAATCAACCATGCAATTATTTTTTTTAGATGTCTCTACAAAAACTACATTAAATAGATAGTAAAACAAAAGTTCCAAATTATTTATAAAAGGACAAAATCTACACATAGATTTCCTTGCCTGGCCACTTGTAATTAAGACAGGCTTCTAGTTTTGCAAGTAGGCGTAGACAATTATTTAAATTTTTGTGTCTTTTCAAATAATTTAAAGGTGTTACCAATTCGATAGCGACGCATCGACGACGCCCAATTGCTGGCTCTACTGCCTTGGAGAAACATGTTGTACCAAAAAAAGTTGGCTCAATCCCAAAAAAATAGTCGTACATTATATAAAATTTAATAAAATATGTATGTTAGTAGGTCGTTTTCAATTTTTTTGGACACTATTTATACACTATTACACGAGCACAACTTAAGATTCTAATATAATAATATTCATATATTAATTTTTAATTATTAAATTTTTTTGGTTTCTAAAAAAAATGAAATTTCTTTGTGTAACGGGCTAAACCTAGACATAAATTTGTTGGGCTCTAAAAATGAGTTTTTAATTTTTTAGCCCAAAAGAAAACTAAATGATAATCCGTAAATCGGTGTTAATAATTTAAAAATTGTTAAATAAAATAATTAAATTATAAAATTATGAAAAAAATTTAATCTTTCAAGTTACAGACGAGACGGCGGTCACAAACCAGCTTTTATATTTCAAACTCTAAATGAGATGGCGTTCAAAAGTAACATTTCATTTGCAAAAGTGGTTGAAATCAGTATCATTTCAACTACAACATCAATTTAATCTGAACAAATAAAATTAATTAAAAAACAATTTATATAGAACCATTTTTATATACTATGATCATAAAATTTATAATAATTATAACTCACGATGTAAAATGAGTTCCCGCCGACTTTCGACAGATTGTATTATAATTTTGCTAAATATTCCATTTGGCTAAGATTTTTCTTCCATTATACTGGTTTTTTTTAAATACAGTTTCCCAATTTTTATGTGATTTGTAATTTTATTTCACATTTTTTTTCCTTTTATACTCTGTGTGTAATTTCAACTTCCTATATTCTTAATATAAAAAAGTGAAAAAGAAAATGAAATATAGAGTATAAAAGCGTGGAATTTCAAAATCGCATCAGCAAAAGTGAAAAATAAAGAAGTACAGAGAAAAAATCTGGGTTTCCCGCAATTTTTTTGTAGCTTGACATTTGTAATTTTCTCAAAGCCATTTTGAAGGAAGATTGATCCAACTGCAAAGCCATGGCTGCCAATTTCTGGACTTCGTCTCATTAGTAAGTCTTCAAGCTGCGTCTTTCTTCTTTCATTTTAAATCTGTTTCTAGCCCCCTTTTTTCGTCCAATTAATTTGTCTAATTTCTTACCAATTCGTTTCTGGGTTTGATTATGGAATTGTTATAGCAAGCAGCTTCTTGACCCGGGAGAGGTGAATGTGGTGCACCCACTGGACAAGGAAAGGGGCATTACTGTTGAAGATTGCAAGCTCATCAAATTTCACATTTCCAACTGTAATGTGCTTCTTCTTAGGGTTATGGGGATGAATCTTGATGCGATCATCAAGAATAGTGCGAAATTTCCTTTGTGTGTGTGGCAGTTGGAACATGATGCGTAAAGAAGAAAGACAATTTCCTTTCTCGGAGTAGCTTTCAATTTCGTTTTCAAGAAACTTGCTTACGATGTGTTATGTTATTTTTGGCTCATTTTCTTTTATGACCTATGTTGGTTTGATCTTGCTGTGTGTTATTACAATTTTAATGTGTGTTAATACAATGTTTTTTCCTCCCTTTTTGACGACAGATATTGTGGAATTGGCAGATTATATCAGAGTGCGGCAGAGGTGTGCTTTTTGTTTCTTAGCTTTATTAATTCCATTTAATGCAGTTATTTAGAGTTGTTACTTATATTTTAGCTTGAAAACTCGATAAGATACTGTTCATTAGTAGGATCAGGATAATGAAGACATAACTCTTCACGCCCTCCAATTTGTGTCTGATATATCAATCGGCATTGAGCCCTTTGGCACATCACTTATTTTGCTTTCTATGGACGTAGAAATATTTATTTGTGTTAATGGAGAAACTGAAATGGTTTATATAGCATAAGAAGTTTTAAACCTTCTGGCTTGTGTTGATTGAGGTTTGCGGTTATTGATTGTTAGGTCAAATAGTGTGTTTCTTCTATCCTGGGCATCCAAATTTGAGAAAGCATCATGTGTTGGGCAAATGTTTATACGCTTAGCTCAGTTGTCTCAGAGCTAATACAGTTTCTTCTATCCGGGGCTTCCAAATTTGAGAAAGCATGTGTAGGGCAAATGATTATACCCTTAGCTCAGTTGTCTCGGAGCTAATATAATTGTTATTGGTGTTTAGAGTCAGCTTGGATGGGATTCCTAGTTAGTAGTCCTGATGAGAGTCACAGTCTCACTGGTATCTCTTTGTAAACAGTTGGTGCCTTTTACTCGCTTTAGGCATCCCTTTAGGGCTAGCTTCTATATCGTTCCAATGGGCAGTAATGTAATGTTCTGTTAGTAGCAGAGGCTCTTTGTATTCTCCATTATATTGCTGCATTTATTTTTCCTCTTCCATCCATTTGATAGATCAGTCATGTTAATTTTACTTCTCAGGGTGGTTGCTACAGCCATTACATACATGAGACGTGTCTATACCAGGTATGATATCTCTATGTGGTGATATCAAGCAAAAATCTTTTGCTTGATATTCTCCCTTTACTATGATAGAACTTAAGCAAATTGGATATTTTATCACTCATAAGTTTCATGTGGGAGGAGGAGCAAAAAAAACACTTTTGGTTTTAGGAGAAGTATGACGGAATATAATCCGCGTCTGGTTGCTCCTGCCTGCTTGTACTTGGCAGCTCAAGCTGAAGAAAGCGCAGTGCCGGCCGGACTTCTTGCTGTTTACATCAAGATATTTCAAAGTAGACATATTTCGATGTAGATTTCCCTTTCTATGCAGTTATTTTCTTTTTTTTGCATGATAACCGGCAAGAGCAACCCTTGCATTTGTAGGTGATGAGAAGTACCAATGTGAAATCAAAGATATACTAGAGATGGAAATGAAAATCTTGGAAGCCCTCAACTACTCTTTATTTGTATTCCATCCTTATCGAGCACTGACTCAGTAAGTTTACATATCCAATATGGAAAATCCAATAATATTTTCTTTCCTGATGATGTTTACTTTTTTGGGAACTAGAGAACTACTAAATCATTTTTAAAACTTTCATGTTCTGTTTCCTAATAGTAACCTTGCAATTTTCAGGTTGCTTCAGGATGCTGGCATGAGTGATTCGACGCAACAAACTTGGTAATCCCTACCTTCCAATTTTTGCTGTTTCCACCTAGCATTGATTTCTCTATCTGTTTATCCCCTAGCCTCTAAGGAATCTGAAGATGCTTGATTAATTGAAGTACATTTAACTCGTTTTTACACCTTGTGGATTGCAATCCGTCAGAGAGCTTGATCAATTTTTGATTTTGTGATACAGTAGTTTTAGGAGATGAAAACCTTGTACCAACAAATACTCTCTTCCTTGTGCATTCTGTCGCATCAATGTAAATCGGGATGTGATGGTCCCTTTTGACTGTCATTTTGCAGGGGACTCGTCAACGACACATACAAGATGGATCTGATTCTTGTTCATCCTCCTCACTTGATATTGTTAGCCTGCATATACATTGCAAGTGTCCAGAAGGATAAAGAAAACACGGCTTGGTTTGAAGAGCTTCGTGTTGACATGAACGTGGTAAGCCAATCTCTGTAGATATTGAGCTACTATAAATCAACCAAAACCTGTTCTTTGGCATTTTCAG
The DNA here is from genome assembly GCA_034509125.1 of Monilaria moniliformis. NCBI lineage: Eukaryota > Viridiplantae > Streptophyta > Magnoliopsida > Caryophyllales > Aizoaceae > Monilaria > Monilaria moniliformis. The sequence goes on from JAYDZE010454678.1 coordinate 12,907, forward strand.
TATACGGCAACTCTTACAAAGTGCTGATTTGTCTCTGCCTTGCTATATCTGGCAGGTGAAAAACATTGCAATGGAGATTTTAGATTTCTACGACAACTACAAACTGATGTCAGATGACAGCAGGATTAATGCAGCAATGAACAAGCTACCATGATCACTATGTTTTTGTAGTAAACAGCAGAAACACGATAGCAAAACAGCTTCCACAAGGGATGCAGAAGTTCAAGTATCGCAGAAAATCAGAGCCTTAAAACGGCACATATAGTTGCAGTATGGTAACACTCGTGTAACCAACTCACCACGTGTATTGAAATACCATATCATTTTATGGGATGACATTCTGTAGTTTTCTGATCGAATAAAGGCATCACTTTTGTAATGCTTTTTTCCTGCTTGTATTCAGACAAAAGTTGAAAACTGGTACATTAAGCCACAAGGGTCATCTGGGATCAAAGTTTGGTAAGATTAAGGAACAAGAAAGACAAATCCCAGCTTGAAACATTAATAGAAAGAAAGGCAAGAAAATGGAGTAATCACTCGATGTAGCAAGATTGAAGAGGAATCTTGATTCTGAACTCTTCTCTGTTAACAGAGCTTCAAAAACTTTGTTTGCTATCCAAAATACACCGAGTTTTGCTTTTTCTACTTCTTCCCCTTCTTAGCTTGCTTCTTCGCTGCAAGATTTCGATGGAAAGATGCAAGATTTAAGATTCAAGTAACACTAAATTGTGAAAATTAAGGTAATAATGAAAGACCTAGTTTCTTTTTGGCCTCAGATTTTGCGAAGAATTCCCTCCATTCATCGGTTAGAACAAAAATGGGATCTTCTTCCTCATTTTCATCTTCAAGATTCTCTATTTCATTATCAATAATCCTTGCATCCATAAATGCAACACATAGTGTTAGTAAATCATCATCAGATTATGATTTATGATTTTGATAATAACAAAGTGCAATGTACTAAGTATACTTATTTTTAAAGCTTTGATTCAAGCTACTGTAAATTTGTGAAAATCATCAAGTAATCAACAACTAAGTTACACAGTGCAGAGGCACCTAAATCAATATCTAATGCCAGATTCACACACGAGCTTAAATCATCGAGCAGAAAGCCTAACTACGACGGTTCCAATTTCCAAGCATCAGAAAAACGGGCAAATCACCAAACCCTAAAAACCGCAGTTTGATTACATCAAGAAATTCAGAGGAAAAAAGAATCAATTGACGATACGAAGGTAAAATTGAGTTTTTTTATGGATCAAAAAACTTACTGTGCATCATTATATATCTGATCGGGATGCGTAGTGAGATGGGATGGTTGGGGATTGACCGGAATTGAAGCGAAGGGGGTTGGGTTTTGGTGAGAGGTGGAGAGAGAGCACGACGGTGTGTGATTGTCTAGTTGCAGAATAGGGCGGTGGAGTGGGCAGTGAGGCGACACGTAAAAGTAATGGTGGTGGCCGCCGCCGCAGTGGTGGTGGTGGATGGGGTGTAGTGATGGGCTTTTGCCGCCGTTGTCGTTTGAGGCCATGCCGGCTGTTGAAGTTGACACCTTGTTTCTACTTAAATCTCTTTATCTGATTTAAAAGTCAACATCTTTGACTTCTCCACTTTTTAAGGGGGGAGAACATAGTCAATTATATTTAACACAAATCATATTAATATACACTAACTTGTAAGTTAGTATTTGAAAATATAATAAAAATAAATATACTGATACCATAAGAAGATTTGTAAATTTTTAAGGATCAAATTGCGAATTAAAGTTAATTTTAGAGTTATGGTCGCCAAACGATAGTACACAAAGATTAAAAATCGTATTCATTCCACATAGTGCTATATAGAATTCCTAAAGTTATATCGTTCGTACGAAAGGATCATACGATGTAAACATATTCATAAATCAAGATTTAATTCAGATTTAATTACATTTTTTTTGTTTTTTTGTTTTTTTTTTGTTTTTTCATAATATCAATATTAGTCAAAATTAACATTCAAACATATCAAAACACACAAAAGAAGAAGTAGAAGAAAATGAAAAATGGAAATGCAAAAAGCGACGTATTTTGGTGCACATCATGTTGTCATGTTATGTAGTGTGGAGGACCCTCGTCCTTAATCTTCATTCCTAAGAATAAGATTGCACATTTTTATTAATTATTTATTTGATCCTCTTATTTTAAAATTCATTTATTGACTTTTCAAATCATAGTAGCTATAGTTGGTGCATCCATGCCAAACTTGGGCTTTTATGTAATTCTACAAGGTCCAAGGTTTTATATTAGGTTAAGAAATATTTGAGCTATGATTCCTACTGACTATTTGACATGGTATTCGGCGGCAAAAAAAAAAATGAAATCCGTTTGAAAAAAGAATAATCTTGATTTTTTTTAGTCATTTATCTAATTAATGAAATACGTTATCAATCGAGGGTTCTTACTCGGAGAATCCTCAAGTTAGCTTAGGATTTTTTATTAAATCGTCGTGGTTCGAGTATGAATATGAGGTTTTAATTCTATAAGGTAATTATGTAATTCTATAAGGTAACATTTTATGTTATAATTGGTGCTTATAGTCCTACAAACTAACCACTTCATATTATTTTTAGAATAAATTACAAAAAATAACATAACATTCATATAACTTTGTAATTCTCACAACATTTTTAGAACATTGTAATCTAACACTATTTTTAGTAATAAAAAAATATGCTAGTAAAACAACATCGTTTTATCAGTAAAATTTACGTCATCTTAACGCGATAGAAAAGTTATAATTACAAAAAAAAAGTTAGATATGTAATATATAAATATATATAAAAAAGAAAATCCATTATTACGAGAGTATGATTTAGATAGATAGATATGCTTCCAATGACAACAAAAGAATTCACGTAAAAATTGTTGTTTGATTGCAGCTTGAGCGCCACCATACTAAATTGGGCGAGAGTGGTTGCAGAAGAAAACATGGTGGAATAGAAAGCGGCACTTCCACCAACCCCAAATCCAGCGGCGGTGGTACAAAGCTACGTCACCATCAAATCTGTGTCCCCAGTTATTGGTGAACCCTACAATTTTTTATACTATTAATTTTCTATTTTCCTTCTATTTATATAAATGCACACCTCCTTCAACAATTCGCAAGCACATATCCCTGATCCCTCACCACCACCACCTCTTCTTCATCTTGTCTCTGTGATTGCCCTCCACTCCTCTCTCTCTCTCTCTCTCTCTCTCTCTCTCTCTCTCTCTCTCTCTCTCTCTCTGTATGTGGGTTTTTGTTTGAAGAGTTTTATTTTTTTAGTCTCTCTAAC
>JAYDZE010454789.1:0-16217 GCA_034509125.1 Monilaria moniliformis
ATTGTTGACAGAACTGCAGTCGGCAGAGGGCCTCATGGCTCAGACTAGGCAAGCCCTTATTGCAGCTACTCCTTCTATCTCAGGCTTTAAGCCCAATAAGGGGAAGAAGAAATTAATTGCATGAAACAATTAATTACATGAAAGAATTAATTGTATGAAAGAATTTCTTATATTATCCTAGTAGATCCCGGGTAAGGGATTCCTTCATTGGAATATTTAAAATCCCAACATTATTTTGATCACAGAGACTTTGTATACTGATCTTCGTAATGAGATATAATGTATTCTGATACTATACCGGATAATGATATATTGATCTCAGTTCACACGTATACCGATTACCACTATACTATGTACTGAATTTTAATATTCTATGTAATGACAACCCTAGCGAGATATACTGATCACATTATAATAATATATTGATTCATACTTTAACATATACTGAATTTAAATGTTCAATGTGATGACAATTGTTGTAAGATATACTTATGTACTCTGTCATATATACTAATTTTATTTGTGCTATATATTGATTTTATAAATACCTTGTTGTAGTTATGTATATTCCTGGATGCGAAAATGATTTGAAGCCTTTTTATTGGAAAAGTTTCCAGAGTTTAGAAAATGCAATCGTGTTTTATGATAACTACGCCCGGATTGTAGGTTTTGACACCCGCAAAAATGGCACCAAACACTCAGGAAATGTGATTACATGGCAATATGTTGTGTTTAGTATGGAAGGTAAGAAAAAGATGGATGATGCAGACAGTGTCAATGCACGCAAATGTTTCATTAATGAGCGTAGACGTACATCTAAAAGGTGTGAATGTAAGGCCAGAATGGCTTTGAAGTATGTATCAGAGGGTGGTTGTGTTTCTTATACCATCAAGCAATTTGTTGAATAACATAATATCCTATGGTGGAGTCTGATCACCAGCGTTTCATGAAATTAAACCGTAAGCTGGATGTTGTGCATCAGAAATTCATTGTTGATTGTGCAAGGTCACAAATTGGTCCCACATTAACATTCAAATTGTTGAGTGAGCTTATGGGTGGACGTAAAGCGATGGGTTGTACTGTAATGGAAGTAAGAAATTACTCTCGAGATATAAAAGCGTATATTGAAGGAACTGATGCTCAAATGTTATTGGATGAAATACATAGGAAGAAAAAAACAAGTGATTGATTTAGTTATGAATTTGAGGTGGATTTTGAAGATAAGTTAAAAAGAATATTTTGATGTGATGCATCCTCAAAAAGGAATTACCACTTATTCGATGATGTCGTTACGTTTGACACAATCTATAATACGAACAAGTTAGTATGTATATATACAGTTCATATGTAAATATAATACGATTTTCAATTTGATGATGACGATAATTCTATGTGCTGATTTTCTGGTTATTGTATGCTGAACATTATAAATATATATGTTGAACATGAATATTATATATGTTGATTTTCATTATTTCTATATGTTGATTTCCATTATGCTATATGCTGATTTTCGGGTTACAGTATGCTGAATATAAGTATCATATATGCTGATTAACTGATGACTACATGCTGAATATGAATATTCTCTATGTTGATCATGATTTATTCTATATGTTGATTTCCATTATCCTATATGCTGATTTTTATTGTTCCAGGTACTTCATGATATTAGCATTCTTCACTGGGAATGATAACCACAACAGGATTTTTACGTTTGCAACTGAGCTTATAACAAAAGAGGATTGCGACTCATTTTCATGGTTATTCACCCAGTTTGTTAAACATATGGGTGTAGCCCCCAAAATGATCATAACCGATCAGGATTTTGGTATGAAAGCTACCATTAAGTGAGTGCTTCTGGGCACTAGGCATTGGTGGTGCATGTGGGATATTATGTTAAAGCTCTCCGATAAGTTGCCAAAACACCTTCTTGGCAACGAAGATTTGAAGAATGAATTAAATTCATGTGTTTAGTCAGAATTGATTGAGCCTGATGTATACGAGAATTTCTGGAATGATATCATGAAACAATATGGGTTGGAGAATGAAGAATGGTTCAAATCTATGTATGGGCTAAGAGAGTATTGGGTCCCTGCATTTTTTAGGGACTTTTCTATGAGTTCATTGTTAAGGACAACATCTGTATCCGAATCTAAAAATAATTTCTTCAAAAGATAACTCTATACTGATTGTGTTAATTATATATACTGATTATATGATATCTGTATAATGAGTATATTATATTTATATACTGATTATATTATATGTTAGGTTATACTAAATATATGATTTGTTTGGTATGTTATATAGATGAACTATATTTTACTATAGGTACTCGAAGCCTCGATCAAACCTGTTAGAGTTTATTATGAATTTCAATTATGCCCTTGATGATCAAAGGAACCAGAACGCTAAATTGAATCACACTGATTCTACTATCATCCCTATCATGGCAACGAATGTGTCTATTGAGAAGCATGCATCGACAATCTACACTAATACAATGTTCAAATAAGTTCAATATGAAATAATAGATGCATGTTTCAGCTGTCATGTTGTAGAGATGTCGATTAAGAAAAAAATGAAGACATATAAAGTAACTGACAAATTTGATAGTATATGAAATGTCATACATGACATGGAGAATTATTCATATGAATACAGGTGTAAATTGTATGGAATGGGAGGATATCTATGCAGTCAAATATTCTTTGTGATGAAAAACAAGGATGTTAAAATGATTCCAGAAAAATATTCGGGAGGGATGTGCTTGAAGACATCATTACTCAAAGATTGCATTGTAGTGTGAGTGAGCATCCTAAAATTAACACAGAACTGGACGATAAGCATAAGCATAAGGTTGATCCTAGTCATTATGATATATTTATTCTATATGTTATATATACTGATTGGAATGTCACCATATACTGATTCTATACGTTATATATACTGATTGAGTGACAATATATACTAATTACGAAAATTATATATAGTGATTACTTATGTGATATATATTGATTTGTTAAGTTGTATATACTGATTACATATGTGATATATACTGATTGGAGTTGTAATATATACTAATTACATTTGTGATAAATACTGAATTACATATGTGATGTATACTGAATGACATGTGTTATATTTATTGAATGGACTAACACTATATACAGATCCTAGTCATTATGGTATACTGATTCTATATGTTATATATACTGATTGGAATGCCATCATATACTGATTTTATACGTTATATATACTGATTGGGTGACAATATATATTGATTATGAAAATTATATTTAGTGATTACTTATGTGATATATACTGAATTACATATATGATATATACTGATTTGTTATGTTATATATACTGATTACATACGTGATATATACTAATTGGAGTTGTAATATATACTGATTACATTTGTGATAAATATTGAATTACATATGTGATATATACTGACTGGATATACAATATATACTAATTAATAATGTTTTATTTTAACTATGCAATTACTATTAAAATGAAGTGATGCTTATCACAGAATTAATAAAACTTGTTCATCAATAATTACAATATGCTATAATTAATTTTGGGAGTGTGGGGCAATGTTTTTTGATCCAGCCTTCTTGGGGCCAGGGTTCTTAGGGACAGGCTTCCTTGCCCCAACCTTATTTGGGGCAGGTTTGTAAGGTTTAGGCTTGTTTTTCTTGACCATCATATTTTATACCTTGGGTATACTTTTTCTTCATGTTGTATCATAATAACCCTCGACAGAATCTTTGTTAGCTCCAGCTTCTTTGTTAATATCCGCCAGCAACAATGCCTTGCAATATTTGGCTTGCAAAAATGCAAGGCATCCGAAGTTTGGCTTGTAAGCCCAACATCCTAGCCTCGAAGATACCCCATATACGTCTCTATGTGCCTTATGACTAATACTCCACAATCATTCCAATTATCATCCGTTTTCCATGGCATTTTAACCATCATAGCTTTCGAAGATTTTACATTGGCTGCTATGGATGTTTCGCCTTTCTGTTCAAGATGCTGATTCAAGCTAACTCTCTGAAATAAACCAAAGTAAGCAAGTAATGCATTATATATATATATATATCAACTAGAATAATTATAATTTAACAGAGCATACCACAACGTTGATGATAGGTCCATGTCTTTCAAGAATGATCTGTTTTTCATTAGTCATGAGGGTGTTGTCGAGTACGTCTGCACTCAAAGTCCTAAAGTTGAACACAACCACAAAGTAGTGTGATTGTGATATTATTTGGAAGAACATCTGAAATGTAGATCATTAGACATAAAAAAATACTAATCATTATATAGTTGTGTAGAAATCAACAAAACTGAACAATATAAATATAAAAAACCTTACTAAATCATATTTTTCCCATGAGAATCCATTTATTTATTCTATCTGTCTTAACATCCACTTTGCTGCAAAACTCAGAAATCACTCTGCTTTTGTCCCATTCAGCTGGCTTATTAATTAATGTGTACGTCTGACATGTTCATTATATGATTACAGTAAAATCAATAAGTAGTTACGGCATAATCAATATATTCTTATTCGGGATATATTTTGGGGGAAATCAATATATAGTCTAAAGAAATTCAGTATATAGTACAACCGAAATCAGTATAAGACTATAAACTGATTCAGTTTAAAAAATATACATATTTAGTATATAGTTTAAACAAAATCAGTATATAGTCTAACCAAAGTCAGTATAAGATAATAAACCTATTCTTGTGAAGAAAATAAATCTATATAAGCCTATAAACTAACACTTGGATATGTTGTGAAGAATAACCTTCATGGTGATGATGGAGATCTGAATTTTTCCATGTAGTTCATATAGAAATTCCATGCATTAATCACAACTACAAATATATAAGTATTTGGTTGAAGTGTGAAGAAATTGGTTTTTGGGCATTCGACATGTTCATCATTGCAAACGATCTGAATCCTAAAATCAGCAAGGTAAAATAAGATCAGCATATATAACTAGTATTATAGAATACATAGGAGACATAACCTTCTAATTTGTTGTTATTAAACAATAGTAAATTATTCGCTCTTCGTTGTCCAGCTTGGAGCTAACATCTATTTGTCTTTGATTGTAGGGTGACATTAGAGCATTTGACGGCTGCCTCATTTATGCTGGGTGTAGTTGGGGCCCCTCGTGAGGTTGTTGAGATTATTGATAAACGACGAGTTGAGTTTTTGGGGTTGATGGAGATTTTTCAACACTCTTCTCAATTGTCTTTTAAAAATAGTAAAACATTTTTATTTATTGTATATTCATTATATTTTTCATCATATAGCATATATAAAATTACCTTAAGTGCGTTTTCGACCATTGCGTCAACATCAACATCTGCAACACCCCCTTCATTCTCATTATTATACAGCTCGGTTATTGGTTGTTTTTCAATATAGGTGTTATCATTCTGTTCAGCATATTAATAATATCAAATTAGTATATAGTAATTATTTATTTGGTATACAGTGCCTATGAGATCAGTATATAGTGAATGTGCAATCAGTATATAGAGACTATGTTATCAGTATACAGTTACTATGTGATCAGCATGCAGTGATTACGTGCCATCAATATATATTGAAAGAGCAATCAACATACAATGAACGTCTAATCAACATACAATTCATTTATGTTCAACATAGCATAATGTTAATAATTTAAAACTATGTTAATTTAACCTAAGGATCCATTTCTAGTATTGGCTCAGATCGATCAATATCGACATCCTGACAATCCAATTGAGTATCACCACCAGGTTGTGGGATTTCATTATTTTGCTCACCACCAGCACGCTGCAATATTTTAACATCAATGTATAATAAATTATTTAATACAAATCAATATACAATAAATTACATCATCATCAGCGAATACCCTCAAGCTGAAACGCGATGCTTCAAAATTGTTTTCTATGTCAATTTTATCCTCCACCATTTTCATCACAGCTTCAACAACTTTGACCCATTCTAGACTATCATATTCTTCTCCAGTCATGGCTTGGATCATTTCTACAACGGGATCATCATCATGCGCATGTTGTGATTGAGGATTCTGATTAAGACCGACTACTTTCATTGCGGCATCGGATGCAACCTTGTAACAATCCATTCTTCATATATTGGGTGGGGTATCATTTAAGCACTTTATGATCTCGGAGATTGCTTCAGCTCCTTTTTAGCTGCCATCATCGAAGTGTCAATCTCATCAGCACTCTCATTTGATGCATGACATTCCTCATCAACCGACACGTTTGGTAGTTGCTGGACCTTCGCCTTTTGTGCCACAACTTCATCATGTGGGTTTGATAATGAACCTGAGTTGTATCTAGGTTCTAAACAATCCTTGCCAAACCAACCAGCTTCAATCTCTTCAGCCTCTCTTTGTCTCAGTAATTGGCAGGTCCAGCCCTTTTCAGCTGGGTATGAACGAACAACCGTCCGTTGAAAGAGAACAACTCTATCAACATAGAATGTCTGCAAAATTATACAAATATAAAATCAGCACAATGTATAAGTTAAACCGGTATAGAGATTGGACTAAATCAGTATATAGTTTGGATAAAATAAGTACAAAAGTATAAGCAGATTCAGTATAACATATACTCATTCAGCATATACTTTATGGGAAAACAGTATATAGTCAAAAGAAAATCAGTATATAGTTCAAACAAAATCAACATAACATCTATAAACTGATTCAGTTTAAAAAATATACATATTCAATATATAGTTTAAACAAAATCAGTACATAGTATAGACAAAATCAATATAACATATATACCTATTCAGTATATATACTGATTCAATGTATTATTTTAGAGCAGTTAGTATATAGAATGGAGGAAATCAGTTTATAATTCAACCAAAATCAGTTTAAGACTATAATCTAATTCAGAATAACATATATACTTATTCAGTATATAACTTAAACAAAATCAGTATATAGTATAACCAAAATCACGATAACATATATACATATATTCAATATAACAAAATTAGTATATAGTCTAACCAAAATCATTATATATTGGAAACAACATAGTAAAAAATGGAATCTAAACGTTAAAAATGTGATGGGACCGGTGAAAGGAGAAGTTGGTTTCTTAATCCAATTCTTGTAGTTGAATTATAGTACTTTTAAAAGATATGTGAACGAATTATACTTCTTCATATCCGATACGTCAACCAAGTGATCGAGTATCTTTGACTTCACGTAAAAATCATGTGTGGACTCAATTAGCGTCATCTCTATCAGCATTAGGAAAAACTTCTTGAACCAGTCGCCACCTTCACTATCTCTGTGCATTTGTTGTTGCACATAACTTGGTTTCATCTTATATTTATTGACTTTCCAATCTGCAACAATATCTTCCAAAAGTTGAATATTTTGCTGCCTTGTTTTTCTATCCATATATATCTTTTATGGGGAACCCTAATGTAAGCTGCACATCTTCATCAACTATGTGTAATCCCTTAAAGCCTCCATATCTAATGCTGCATGTTATAGGGTGATAGTGTTTGATAAGCGAATATCCCAGTCTATTTGGCACGTTAGTGATTTTAACGTGAACCAAAGCCCCAAAGCCCATGTCTTCCACAACAGCTATTTGTTTATCATTAAGACTGGCCACCAATTGTACAATGAAATTTGGACTTGTTCTGAATACTTTTGCCTCTGCGTTAGATGGTACAGACACCGTTTGTAATGGATGGTGTCTACGTAATGGTGGTGATGGTTTTAGTTTTTTTGTACACTTCCTAAGGATATATCACTATCGAAATCAGCATCAATTTCATATGTTGTCTCTTTACACCTGGGACTAATAATTCAATATACCAATAAGCATATAATCTGATTTAGTATATATATATATATATTCAATATATAGAATTGAATAAATCAGTATATAGTCTACCAAAATCAGTATAAGAATATATTTGATTCAATATTACATATATACATATCCAGTTGGTAGGTGTGAGAATTCGTGCGTGTCGTTGGAATTCAAAGAATGCAAACTCCACCTATCAAGTCATTTATAGCTCCCACTTTCTCTATACTATTGGCTAGTAGAGGGCAAGTAACAGAGGTCGAACCCACAAGGAATGGGAGTTCGTTATATGTTTCTTACGCCTAAGGAGGTCGGCGATGCCGCCACGCCTAAGGGTAGAGGAGGATGGTAAATAAAAGATTAACTAATTAATGCGTGGGAACTAACTAGAGCCTGAATTTGGAGGAACTCAAATGAATTAAGCGAATACAAGCGAAATAACATAAGTAAACGAAGCAGGACGCCGAGCTCGGCAGATCGGAGCTCGGAACAGAACTCAATTTAGTTTAAAAGGAATAAAAGTAAAACTAATTCACTTTAAGGCTAAAACTGGGATCAAAACACTAGGAACCAAACATCACTGAAAATTAAGCGACACATCTTCAAGAAAAAGCAAATGAAAGAACAAGTCAACTTTCTATTCTAGGAGTTAAACTAACCTACTTTAAAATCTGAACTAGCAGTTTCAGGTATTAAACTAGGGAATGGAACAGTGACTTGCAGGGACAAAACAGCCAGAAAAAATGCGCAAAACCCAACTAATGTTGTTTAACCCAAAGAAGAAAGGGAAAAAGAAAATCGCACCCAAAACGCCATTAATATACCAACAAGAAAAACTTGAAGCTCTTGACTAGATTAAAAACCTTAATAATGCAACCTTGAAAACAATTGCGATATTTACCAAACACTTCATAATCGAGTTTAAGAGTAACAAAGCAAACGGATTAAAAATGATCAAACACAAAGATTAACCAATGTTGAAAGAAAGCGAAAAGGATTAGGATTTTACTAAAACCACTCAAACCTTCAAAGACAAATAACAACTAGTTTTATAGCTAAAAGATGCAGAATATAAAATCCAGACTAAAGCAAACTAAATGGAACACAACTACTACAACTGAATTCGAAAGAAAGCAAGAGTTTAGAACAACTAATAAGCAATGTAACAGTGAAAGGCTTCAACAAACAGCAACGAAAATCGAGGTTCTTCTCTATCTATCCCATGATGCCGGAGGATGTTCTTCTTCAATGACTCCCAAGATGAAAAGTAAAGTTCTCTCTAAGAGTTATCTAAGAGCTGTCTAAAGAGCATTGTTATCCGAGTGTGTTTTTTTCTCCTCCTCCTTCTAGCTTTTATACAGAACAAGTATCCAACTTCAAAATCGTCATTATAGCAATAAAAAAGATACTCTCGATCAATATTCTTTGAAATCCTATCAGCATAAGTAATAAACACAATCGTTATACGCTACATATAAAGGATCAATATTACGGTTGTCCTTATCTTTGGATTTCAGAGTTGTGAAGCCTTGAGCTGTATCTCTCACCAATTTATGTGAGTGCTTTATCAGTAATATCAAGTGAATGAGACATTTTAACCTTGCTATGAGATGGTGGGTATAAATGTGGTTTCAGTTTTTTGCAGTTACAATGGTGGTTTTTTTCGTGCGAAGGTGTGACGTTTAAGTAACAACGGAGAAGAAAGGAAAGTGGGATAATGAGTCCTTATTTTTCGTTTTGCATAAACTAGCAGATTTACTAGGACCTGCAAAATCCGCTTTTTTATAAAAAAAATAATCTTAACATTGGTATCTTATACTGACCCGGATTAAGCTATTTACTGATTTTACGGAATCTATATACTGATTTTTCGGAAGCTATATACTGAATAAAGATAAATATCTTTGAACATATTTTTCCGTTTCCCAAAATACTCTTATGATGCATATTTGAATAAATTATACTGAATCACATATTTATTGAATTTGGGCATAGATTACAAGATCCAGCGGATCAATATCGATCTTAGTTCGGATATAAGAGGTGGTTTGACCCTAGTGCGCCCCCTATATATATGTATGTGTGTGTATTAATATATTATATTAATAGTTGGTTTGATCAGAGTCGATCAGCATGGACTTTCTTGTATATTATATATAATATATGTATGCATTGATGAGTATGATTCTCACTATTTATGACAATCTATTGTGTTTATTGACGAAATGAAGCCCATATTAGCATTTTTTTATTTTTTCTCTTTTACTTCAAAATTTTTGATTGTGATAATCAAATTTATAAATTATATAAAAGTCAAAGCCTTAATTATTGATTTTATTTCCATATTTGAAGTTAAAGAATAGAAAGCTTTGATTTTTAAGTATTTTATAAATTTGATTATCCTAATCATAATTTTTGAGGAATAAGAGAAAGCAAATGGATATAGAAATACTGACCTGAAATGTACGTTTTTGTCGCTCAAGATAGGTTCCCTTAAATGGTGTGCCAATCGCTACTCTTTCTCTATATTTATTTATATAGTATGTACATATGTGTCTATGTTTGTGTGCTTGTCTCGTATTTGATGCTTAATTAGGATAAATCATTTTTCTATACATAGTTCGTGAAATCAATACAAATCCCATGTAATGCCCTTGGCTTAGAAGGTTGAGGTGAGATAATAACTCAATTTAAATTTTGTAATTTATAATTAGTGAATGTGTCATCATCATGCATAGTAATTGATTAACCTTCTTTGACACACTTACTTGCCTTTGGTCTTACAGCTTTAAGCTTTTATGGTTGTTGGTCCAAGAATGATGCAGTTAACACCAAAAGAAATGTTGGTTGTGTGATCTAACAATGATGGTTGTTTGGTATAACTTAGAAGAATACATATACAAATTTAAATGAAGTTTAACTGAAGACCTCCTAGTTACCAAAGCTGCTTAATTTAAAAATAAATTAATTCTTGTTCTAAATAATTTATCCATTCTAGACGTGCGTATAGTGACATAATTGAAGCGCAAGTTTATTTTTAGGTGCAGGTGTGGATAATATTAATAATTGCGCATATATATCTTCATTTTTTTTAAAATTTAAACCGAGTGCAATCGTGTGGTTCTCTTGTCACCATTATCTGTATAGATTTTTTTTAGAGTCATACACATTTATATACACATTAAACTCGTTAATGACTTCAACTTCCCGATTTACTAAATAAACGGGAACTATTTTAGTAAACGAATTGTGCTTTTTCTTTGTCGACACAATATTATTTATATTAATTATTGAAATTATCTTTCTGCATTTCTATAATCATTATGTCCAGAAAACGAAAGCCCTTTTAAGCTTATCTGATTGGCCGATGGAAAAGCTAGTAACAGTTTTCATTGTTCCAGTAACAGACTACAATATAATAATGGTTTAAAGTGATCAATATGCTAATATGTGACTTTGATAATATGGTGTTATCTTATGTTATTAATAATGTATGAGCTCACATGTTATAAAGAGAGAAATAAAACCTCTTCGATTCATTTTCAAATAAGCATGGTACCGAATTTCTCCATATCTAAAATAGGTATAAGCTTATCTCTTGGGAGTCAGGACACCGGAACAAAATACCATCCCTATATCTGAAAGACGGATCAAATGAGTCCATTTTTTTATCATGAGTCTATGAATATTTTGTTTTATTATTGTATCATACGTATAAAATTTCTGAATCCGTTATATAATTTACTGAACTAAAAAAATGAAACTTACCTGGATTCAAATCCTAAAGGTAGCGATTTTTTTGTTTTTTAAGTTTAGTAAATTATACATAATTTTATAAGTATGGTGCAGTAAAAAAATGGTACTAGCAGGCTCATATTAAAAAGGGGACTCATAATAACTATCTCTATATATAAGGTTGCATTAAAATGAGAACACTTCTTAAATACATAACTAAGAACTAATATACACTCTAGGATCTCGAATTGGACGGACTAGATTATCGGAAAAACGTATCATTATTGCTTGATACAAATCTCATAAAGGGTATAATTGTACAAAAAAATCTTTCAATTTAAGGAAAAATTTAAAAATCATGGAACTGAATTCCACGTATCTACAAAAAAATTTCACGAATCATTATAGGCATAAGAAATTATTATTAATTGCAAGCAAATGTATCATTAATCATCATTAACTATACCATTATACATGGACAAGGATCACCCATAACTCACGGTTTTTTCATAAAAATCGAAATTCATAACCAATCAAATCTCCTTCCATATATTTCGGCTTTTTTTATAATCCAAAATTACATCACAATTATATGATTGAACAATCTCATGTATCTACAATAAAATCTCATGAATCATTATCGGCATAAGAAGCTATCATTAATATATGTAGAATTATATCATTAACTTAACATATATATATATATATATATATATAATTTTCATTAATAAGAAAAAAATCATTAATTGTAGAAAAATGTATTATCATCAGAATAAATAATCAGTATAAGAATGTATCATTATAAGAAGAATAATTTATCATTATCAGAAGAAAAATGTATCATTATCACCAATGATTAATAAATACTTGGCTTCAACTTGGCAAACATGATGTGTTTCAACTTAATAATGTTATTTCAACATAATAATAATAATAATAGTCTGTAACAAGCTGGATCCATGAGGGAAAAAAATAGCTAGTTTCAAATAATTTTTGTATTATTATATGGATATAATTAAATACTAGTATTGTCATTGTAATTTGTAAACATGAGAATTTTCATTTCCAGCCATTTAGCTTCAAGATTTCCAAATCAAATTATGTATACAGAATTTATGAATACATTAGAATGGGGTTAGATATCTAATTGATGTTCTTATAATTAATTAGTGGAAAGCTAGACATTGAATGCGATAACAAGCCTTAAAAATCTTGCAACTTGCCAATGTCCATAGCTTCAAAAGGAGTAATCTTAATAAACTGGACTTTTTGTATTATATTTAAATCAACGTTTTATTATGGATGAATTTTCCAACTATCAACACCAACTAACTTTTTTTACTACTTAAATATTGTTGTAACTATTAATTCCTACAAATTTCCAGCATGCATCTCTAATCCTATGTTCAAATTACATACATACATCCCAACTACCACCTCCTACAAACACTAACTAATCATGTATTAATGTCTATTATACTACTACTTTTCAACCAATAATGCAGTTTCTTTTATTTTTTATTTTTCTTTAAAAAGATAAATGTGGCCCTCGCGCATTGGACCTACCAATGAATTAATAAGAAAGACAACAATTTATTAGGGTTCAAGACACGATTAACATTCCAATTTAGTTGCCCATTTCTTCATCAACGAACCCCTATGGTATTATATATAGAGACATTTGTTGACTAAACTCGGTAACTTGACTTCTTATATATATAAAAAATCATTAATTATATTTTTACAAATCATGTTGCTAGGCAATTTTACCTTCTTACCGACCAAACCAACTCAATAAAGATTATTAGAGTGTACATTTGGGATATTTGTTTACAGTATAATTAAACTACACTAGATAAACCTAATATGAAAGACTTAACTTATAAGATATTTATAAATTTCAAATTTCAAATTTAAATTATAGAATATTGATGAAATTCAAATTTAAAACTTTTCACCTCGACATCGAGTAGCTGCAACCACAGAATATTTACTCCACTAATATTTACTTTGAGGTGTAATTGTCCTTGTGTATGAGCGTGTAGCTGCAATCATAGAAACAAAATAGAAGTGATATACAAAGTTGATCCAATTTAATTAATTGTTGGCATGCGATTCTAGAGTCATTATTTCCCTGAAAAATTAAAAAAATTATAGTCATTGTCGGTTTGCTGGCTATGGACCAGCCTTAGTTTTGAGCATTTGCTGTTCCCAACTTGTCAAAATATCCTTTCTCTCTGCCCAATGATGGTCGTGTTTTGCTGGATTAATCAGACAAAAATAATCTATTTTTATGGGTTATTTGGATAAAATCAATTCATATTACAAGGTAAATAAATTTGCTTTAGGCTACTATAAGTTTCATCGGTTGATGCAGATTCCTTCAATTTTCAGCTACTTTTGTAAGTACACAATTATAATTAACCTACTTATGATCTCTTTTTAAAGGGGAAAAGTGAAAGTGTGATTGCCATCACTCCTTTTTGAAGTCTATTCCGATTGAATCAAATTTCATGAGTGCTTATAAGCTAATAAATTTAAGATGATGTCAATGTGATTGCATCATGATAATTATATTCAAATTGTCATTAATAAAAAAATTGCACATTATAATCTTTATGGTTAATTGCCTTTCAACCACAATGTGGTCACCTAACTGTAAATTTGCCACGATATTTTAAAAGTCGTGATAAAGGAAACGACAGTAAAATATTTACAGTTGCATCAATGGTTAATGGTAAATTTGATTTGTACATTCTATTATCGTCGTAAAACGTTAAACTAAGTGCTTCAAAACAACATACTATATTAGTTTTACAATGTGGGCTTAGCCCAATTTTGTGAGATCTCATCAATGGGGTATATTTGACATATTAAGTAAATTGGTTGAACGAAATGTAGTTAATTTAATTCAAAAGGGAAACACTTAATTTTCACTCTTTATGGGTAGTTGTGCTGCTGTTGTTGTTTGAATATTTGACAATTAGTTTGATTTTTAATTAAGAATATTAAAAATAAAATGAAATTAAACCAAACAATAATATGATTCTTTCAATTTGTAGAGGTCGTACGTACAGACGAGGAAGCACAACTTAATTGGTGAAACGTTTTCTCTCCAATTAATAAGTCGGTGCTTCAAATGACCTAGATGGATTAGTTTGCATGAGTTATTTGTATTTCTTATAATAATAAAGTGATAATAATCAATTTCTAGAGGTCAAATTTTGTGCTATCGTTTAGGTAGATATCATGTCGTAAGTATGACGTTATATGTACTTTGAAATTTTCTAAATTTTAATTAAGACAATCTCTTTCTTGTTTCGAGAAAAAGTCAAAAAATGAAATGCCACTTATTAGATACAACTTGATTTATACCATGTAGCTGATGCTGATGGTCTTAACTCTAAAGTTAAGCTCATGTGATCCCAACCAAACTTGTAGGTCAAGTCGGCGCCCTATATAATAATGCAAAAATATTTTACTAAATTTGGGTTCAAATATTAATTAATATGAAGGGTAAATAACCATTTAGACATGTATATATCTATTATGACTTCCTCTTTGTCATAATATTGTATTAAGGTGGCCTCATTATAGAAGCAAGACTTTATAATCGAGAAATTATAAAATTCAAATTTCACCAACACTTTTAAAATCAAAATACATATATTCTGTGCAGCCATATTTACAACAAACAACTACCAACATCTCAAAACTTTAAATAAGTGTAATAAAGACTTGAATACCAATTACAATTGAGGTCAATTGGGGTAAATCCATTTGATTTAGGGTCAATTTTAGTAGGCTCAACCTATTTTAGGTTCTGGCTGATTGAGCTTAACTTTGTACGGGCTCGAAATTTTTGGCCATAATCCTACATTTTTTATTTTAAGGCTAGGCTGTTGGATCAAATAGTTTATGAAAAAAAAGTTTAGATGTATAAATTTCCTTTATAACCATATTCTTGTAACAAAATAATTTGATGTCACTTTATTTTGGGTCAAGACTTGTTGGGCTTGGGCTATTTTATGTTCGAATCAATTAAATTGATTTTTTTTTTTATATATTTAACTATCTATTTTTCTTTATTTGTTCAGACCAATTAATTGATTTTGGATTGATTTAATATCCTAGCAATTAGAAAACTTTTAAATCAAGAAAAAAGTTATTTTTCTTGAGTTGGATACCAAGTACTAGATGCTCATATTTATGCATTGAAATATCATTCCATCACTAGAAGAAAATGAAATTTCCTTTGATGCTCTATGCTTTCAAAAAGTATTCCGCAACTAGAATAAATAAACCCTTTTGCTAGCCAGATGCTCATATATATTTTTTTAATATGGCTTCCAATAATATTTCATGTTTAAATCATAACTTTTCGTTGACTTATGGTCAATCCCATAACTTTTAAAACTGGAACATAAAATCACAACTTTTGAAATTTTCTCAATTATCCCATATATTAAAATTCTAGTGAAATTGATGGTGACATTCAGCCGGAATTTTCGACGTGGACAAAACATATGTTCTCCAAAACGATGTCGTTGAGATAATTGTCATTTAAATCATAACTTTTCGTTGAA